>WBMV01000695.1:414480-624514 GCA_013396655.1 Campylorhamphus procurvoides | reverse complement strand
ATAAGGTCACTCCTGAGCCTCCTTTTCTCGAGGCTAAGCACCTCCAGCTCCCTCAGCCACTCCTCGCAAGACTTGTGCTTCAGACCCGTCCCCGGCTCTGCTGCCCTTCTCTGGACATGCTCCAGCACCTCAATATTGTTCTTGTAGTGAGGGGCCCAAAACTGAACACAGGAATCATGGTGTGGCCTCACCAGTGTCACGTACAGGAGGGCCATCACCTCCCTAGTCCTGTTGGCCACACTGTTACTGATCCAAGCCAGGATGGTTGTATCCTGTATTCAGGTGCCGTGTATATTTATGTTTTTCTTGAAAACAATACTTAAATATATCTTTTTTTTTCCCCTAGGTCAGAAGGCTTTCGTAAAGTTCCCTACCACTATTACGAGCCAGGAAGAGATGAGTGTGAGGAATACTTTCTCCATGAAAACGCTCCATATGGAGGCCATAGGTTTATCACGGAAAAGAAAGTGTTTGCTAAATGGGCGAAGAAGCACACAATAATATTTACACATCCCAACTGGACAGTGTCTTGATACTGGTTTTTTTAACTGACCCTTAACAGCATATTACAAAAATGTCTCAGTTTACAATAGTTTTGCTTACATCTGGCTGGCCTTTCTCAGCCTGGGTAACACAAACTAAAAACCAGAAGACAAAGAGGTTGATGGCTCAGCTGCTAAGCAAAATTAATCATCTGTGGAAAGCAGACACATCGTTTGTTATTTCTTAGGGTTTTACTCCACACTATGCACTTTATACTTTAACTGGATTTTACTTCAAGGCAGAAGCTGTTAAGTACAGATATTTCCTGTATAAATAGGTGCACGCAGAGAACATGTTGATCCTCTGAAACTTGTCCATCATCTCAGATATTTAAAATTAGTATTTATAGTCTGTTGGGAGTACTGCAGCAATTCTCTTTCTGGTATTAGCAGAAATTTTCAACAAGGGCAATAAGAGGAAAAATATGGACCTCCTAGGTCCATGAGTGAGTAAATTTTAAAAGACCCCACCTAAATACATTGATACATGTGAACACTTGCGTATGTGGTAAAAGTAGAGATGAGCTAAACATGGTTCTTGAACTGTACACAACTCTTTCATGAGAAGATATTACTTACTCCAGACTCCTGATTAATTCATAACTTCTGAAATGCAGCTTCCTCCCACCCTGGTCAGGCTGCACCACTGGAGATGAGGTAGTTTGTACTTTTTGGAGCAGTTGTCCCCCAGTATAGCTCCAGCAACATGGCACTCAGAAAAGTCTGTGTTGCCCATGATGAACTGTTGTACCAAGCCTGCTGTCAGTATCCAAGCTGGTGAGTGTAAAGTTGTCTCGTGAATATCTCCATTTACTCTGGTTGTGTCTTTGAGTTGCTCCAGCATCCAAATAACAGTATTTTGACAGTATTTCCCATGCAGCCATCATAATTTATTTTAGATCTCCAGTTTCTTCATCTTTAAACAGGGATAGTGTCTATCTACCTCACAAGGGAGTTGTGAGGACTAATTTAATTTAATTTAAAGCACTTTCCTGATGAAGAATGCTACAGATCATTTATTCTTAACACAAAAACAATGGTACCTGTCATTTATTCCTGTCTGTTGGGTATTTGAAGAAAGTGACAGCATGTCTGTATCTGATGTCAAATTGTTCTGTGCATCCACTTTCCTACTGAGGATAATTTGTGATACTGAGTTCTCTCAGCTTGCATTGCTTCAGATGAAGTTGAAAGAACTCCCCACCTCACAGTATTAGCTGCACATCAAGAGGCAGTTCAAGAATTTTAAAATATTCTCATCTCTAATTTAAATATGAATTTCCAAGCTTACTGTCATGGAAGGTTTTCAGCTGCAGCTGATTCAGTTGTAATATGACCATAACTCAACTACACATGAGTTTTATTTAAACTGTATTTAAACTAATGCTTTAAGTTTAGAATGTGTCCTATGAATATTTTAACATCTGGAATGTCAGATTCAACACTGTAATAGCCAATACTGTGAACACTTGAAGGAATTACGTGTGGAACATGTTACACAGGGTTTACTCACACTGCTTAAACATTAACCAACAGGAAACTTTGTATGCTTTTGTAAATCATGAAAAGGGGAAAGTAAAAAGCTATTTTTACATGTAAGTATTTGTATACTGACTATTTCCTATTGTATATTTGTATATATAAATCTATATTTTATATGTTCATTGCATATATATTCTGTCATCAACAGCTGCAACTCTTAGGATGGGGAGGACATCTCTTTATCAGTGTTCCTCCTCCTCCTAACCACTAGTTTCTTGTTCCTGTTGGTAGGTGATGCCAGGTTATCATCTCTGTTGCCCCATCTATTTTCTAATGTAAATGCAGCTTTCTGATTTTATTTTTTAATATAGCTCAGCTTTCACTGCTTACTTTAGTACTCTAAGTATTACTCTAAGTATTCATGCTGGTTATCAGCCAAAGGCTGGGGCCATGCTTATGATCCTGGATAAATATTTATATTCAAATACAGGTTTTGTCCCAGACTTCTTGCGTGACTTCTTGTCTCACCTTCTTGTTTGGAAAAGGAGAAAATAGTATTTTCCTATTCTCTTTCTTGTCTGCCTTTCCTGTAAGCTGTTGAGATGAATATTCTCATTTTCAATTTATTTGTATAATGCCTTGCAAAAGAGGTGCCCAAAGTGTCTGAAAACTACAGGCAATGCTATAACACACAAATAATTTAAAGTGACTTTAAAGTGACTTTAAGCTTCTTGTCTCTGGAGTTTAAAATCAGTTGTAGGTTAATATAGCATGGGACACAATTGAAAGGGGAAAGGGTCAGGGATGGATAAAGAGTGGTAATAGCAAAAGACAGTGGTCTGGATTTATTACCATATATATGTGCATCTTTTCAGTTCCGATGGATGGGTGGCTATATGGAAAGCTAGTAAAATACTCGTAATGTAGGATTTGAAGAATGCAGGACATGCAGACCTAGGGAGAATGTTCCACACATATTGTACAGGCCAGCCTGGGAAATCCTATAGCTCTCTTGATGGAAGAGGAGCTGAAAGGGAGAACATCAGTCAAATTGAACTTGTACTGAGAAGGTCTTTGGGTTAATAGAGAACTGCTATGGAAGTGCTGCACATGGAAGTGCGATTGGGCTGGACAGGCTTACGTGGAAGTGTCTTATGAAGTGTTTCTCCTCAATGAGCACAGAATTCTGCCTGGCCTGTGTTCACATGCAAGGTGTTTTTTAAGGCCAAGAAAGTTTTTAAGATAATTAATACTTGCCAATTCACCATAAAACTGTTGTAAAATATGTGCTTCATACTGAAGCTCCTTGAAGAATGCTTGAGTGCCGCATGAAACAATATCACAAGGGCTAGCTGTGAAAAATACAGCTCTAAAAACAGCTAAATGTACACATAATTGAGAACATCATTGAAGTGCAGTTGTCACTGCAAAGAGCAAAGTAGAAGTGTTGCCCTCTGCCTGGATTTGCAATAAGAGCAGTTTCACTCTAGAAATAAAGCAGGAGGCTTCATTCACACTAGAGTAAATGAACATCAGTTCCCTTATTTAAATGAGCGTGTCTTTAGCATAAACTAAATGCATATTTACATTATTTTTATTATATGAATAAGGAACTGTGACCACTGTGTTAAAGGTGATTCTACAAAGAAATTACTGGGTCAAAATCTGGTAAAAATCAGCTGTGGTACTGAAGAAAGAATCTCAGTACTTGGCTGTGTAGTAAGGGACCTTGATGATTCACCTTCTGAGAGCAGTTAAGACATCAGCTGAGAATCATTTATTAATTCTTTAAGATAAAACCTACTACAGTTTACCTGAATGTAATCAGATCCTAATTGCTTATTCATTCAAGCAGTCGTATTTTAATCAACTACTCATGTGTATAAAACAAGCAGGGAGTTTAGCTGAAGTTTTCAAAATGCATCTTCACCTTACTTCTAATAGAGGAATACTTTGGCCTTTTTTTGCCATCAACTAAGTAGTCAACAAATGTTTCCTTTTACAATTTAGGGGAATTTTACACACTTTTTGAAAAAAAGAAAAAAAAGCATTTATTGTTTGGCTTGATGGAGGCCTGGTTTTAATAAACATTTAAATTTTAATATCCTTTATGTTTTATGTTGCATTGTCTTCTGATTGAATTTTTTTTTCAAAGTAAAATGTTTTAAGTAGGAGAAGAAATTTGCATAAGAAAAAAGTATCTTTTTGACTGGCTAATTACTAGTTCAAGGGTAATTAGGGACAGAACCCAAGGGAATGGCCTGAAATTGTGTCAGGGGAGGTTTAGGATGGATATTGGAAAAAGTTTTTTCACCCAGAGAGTGGTTGGGCACTGGAACAGGATCCCCAGGGAGGTCACAGCAGCAAGCCTGGCAGAGTTCCAGAAGCATTTGGACAATGCTCTCAGGCACTTGGTGTGACTCTTGGAGATGGTCCTGTGCAGAGTGAAGAGCTGGACTCGATGATTCTTGTGGGTCCCTTCCAATTCAGCATATTCTGTCATTCAGTGAACATAAAAAAACTTGTTTTTTCTTTCCAAACTGACACAACAGGCATAATGCAAGCCTTTTCATCCCCATTAGATGTCCAGACCCAAGGCCTCTTCTCAGAAAGAAAAAAATTCTTCTATATATCCAGCCAAATTCCCTTTCCATCTGGGCTGGGAGGCTCCATCTGCAGACCGCTCCTATCAGTTACATTAGTAAGTGGGAAGGACTGATGAAGAGTTCTGCTGAGGAGCAGATGGTGTTCCAACTACTAAAAAATGCCCCTAAAGTGCTTTAGGCAAGGAGTATCCATTGATCTCTCCTGGAAATACTTTACTTAAGTACTGGGTTTCTTCAAATGCCTTTAGCTCCTGTGTAGAATTGTCCTGCTCTCTCTAGTTATCAGCAAGGGAAAGCATGCCCTTTAAATGGAAAAACAGAGGCAAATTCTGTGTTGTTAAATATTTCTGTATAAACAACACCAGAGATGAAGATGTCAGCCTGACACAAATTATCTGAACGCTCACTGATTTAGGAATCTCTAAGGACTCGTTTCATAACTAATGGAATCACTTTGGCTAGTTCATGAATACAGCACCTATCCCATTAAAATATTTGCATTCCTGGGTACTGAGGTAAGCAGTGTTTTGTCTGAGAAGTACCATGTGCACATAATGCATTGCAGTTAATAAAGAGAAGCCCATCCAACACTTGCAGGGCTGATGCTGATGGTCTTTCTTGTTTGTGGGCTGAACAGAAGTAGGACCCCACACAAAGATAGCTGGCAGCACAGCACAGGTGCTCAACCAGAAGACATATCCAGGTAATTAAAAATTAAATAAGTAATCCCTCATGAATTATAATAGGATGGTGCCCTTAGTAAATAGAAAATCAGAAGCACTTTACATATTGGTGCTTATAATTTGCTGACATTTTTTCTGCATGTATTCAGAAATACTGTGTCTTTAGTTGTGCTCGAGTGAGCCTGGGGTTTGTTTATGATGAACCATAAACAAACCTGGGATTTGTTTATGATGAGGGTAGCCACAAGAGTGAAACTGTGTCAGTGCCAAAGGATCACACAGGAGCTGTCTGCGGGCATTATGATGCACTGTGTACAACAGTCATGTATTTACTGTAAAAAGGCCTGTGTTTCCTGACTAGGTGTAATTCTTTAATTTTCAACAGATTGCATTCTTTCCTGAGAGTATGCACAGAGTGGGACTTAACGATAGAGGGGTGAAGACTGGTATGTTAAGTAGCCAACCACCAGATTTATATATATTTTTCTGGCTATTTCTGTGATGTATAGCTAAGACAGAGGAAAGGAAGCTTTCTGTAAACCTTGTATAGCATAATCTACAGAAGTCTCATGTATCTGTTCTGGATTAGTCTCATAGGCAAACTCTCTAAAAGGGCCTGAAGGAGAAAGAAAAGGTCTCTCTCCATTGAAAGACAGGATTTCTGTGGAAGTCACAATAATAATGTCTGTGGCACACCTGGGCCTTCCCCCTCAGTTTTTGTAGGTCCCCCCCTGGTTGCAGACTTTGGGCCTTTCCAGCCCCATTGGAGAAGAGCATTCTCCAGCTGAATGATGCAGCCTGGGAGCTGCACAGTGTGCCCTGTGCTCCCCCCTGTGTGGCCAGGGCAGTGGTGGGTCTGACCTGGGGGCGAGGAGTGACAGGTGGCAGAGCAGGGATGTACTTCCCAGCCAGCAGCATGATTTGCCTGCAGCCCAGTCTCACCTCAGGTGCTGAACTCAGTTTCTTTGAATGTGGCAGGAAAGATATCACTGGAGTTTGTTATTGTTTGTGTGATTAACTCACAAAGAGTCACTATTTTATGGGTGTCTTAAACAGCTGATTTTATGTCTTTTTTGCATTGCTTGCTGGTGTTTCTGGAAATTCCTCAAGATATGCAGCTATCAGCATCTGCCACTGCTGTTCTGATTTACTGGCCATAAAAACACTGTAAACTTGAACTAATGCATGTTTTTTCCATGTATTATGCATGATAGCATGGTACACGTTTTATTCTCCACTATAATAAATAATGTAAGTTTTGTGTAAACTTAGTTCAGGCAGCAGAAGTAGTGCTTTTTCTTCTCTCATATCGTGTGTTGCCCAGAGCACTTTGCTGGAGCCTTGTAAGTGCCATTAGCAGCTGGCAGCAAATAAATTGATGAAACCAATCGGGAAATATTTACTGAATTTGACATTTTTCACTGCAATATCAGAAATAGTTCAACTTGCTTTTGTGAACCTATTCTGGTACTCACAATCACAATTTTATGTTCTATTCTAAGGAAATCTCACATCAGACTATAACACGGGGAATGATTTTATTGACACAAATAATGTCAGGATGTTGGCAGGGCAATGATCCCAAAGTTTTTACATTTATGGGAGTATCTTTTTAATGGGAATTGAACATGTAGAAGATTGGATAAGATGCCTGTAGATTTTTCATATTGTTGTTGTTGAAAATAGTATTTCTGAGGACAGTCAGAGGAAAAACAAATTGTATGCCCGTTGCTCTTTTGGCTGATCATCTGTCCCCTCCTCATACTCAGACACACACACACAAATACACATCTGCAAACACAACGAGTGTCTACAAGGGAAGGTCCTTCTTTTCCAAATAGTGGCAACTAAGAACAACTAAGACTAATTTACATGGTAAATACAGCTTATAGTACTTGTTGATTCATGTTTATTCTGTGTGTTTCCAAAGCCTATGTCTGCATTAAGCAAAGAATTAGCTCAGCTGGATAGGATCTGTAGGCTGAAACTGTTGGTGCTAAGGACCTGATGTCCACACTTGCACAGTCTCTGGTTTCATGGGCTGAATGCCATTAGTGATTGGAGCACATCTTTTGGTTCCATCCAGAAGGAATCTAGTTCACATCCTCAGGAACACTCCATCATCCAAACTAAAGCTCTCTAGTTCAGGCCACTGGAGTGGACTGCCCCTCATGGAAGTGAAATTCCCGCTAGACCATCTTTTGAGTCATGCTTTGCATGGGAATTTTTTTAGTAGGTATTTTTCTTTCAAATCTGAGATTTGATTCCTCCTGTCAGATCATGGGAATCAAGGGCTCTTGACTCTTCCTAAAATTGCCGTCCAAATGTGCTCCATAAGTCAGGAGTTTGATACAGGACAAAGTAATCCAGCATGGGTGCAGCATGGAAAGTTCTTTGTTTGATGAAGAGTTAATGTGATTCTGCTTGTGGATGTAATTTTACCCCGAACGTGCTGGGTGCTTGCTAATGCATGCATTGTTTTTATATACTGCAGGGCACATAAAGATTCCCTTCATCATTTTCCCAGGGTATTTTTGTTCTTGTGGCCTTCCACTTGTATCTGTGTATACATGCATATGTGCGTGTAAATACATGGTAAATACAGGTACAAGCATTCTTCTGTTCTTAGACAGTTCCTACTATATGCTGTTAACATAAACTTATTCAGGCCTTTCATGTTATGCTATTTATTATATGTAATCTTTGGTTGCCTTTTTGTAATGCTGGCAAGTATATTGATAGCAGATACCACTGTAGACTTACAAAACTTTCATACTATTTATACTTATTTTAGATGTTCTGCCATGTGTTTTCTTGCTATATGTTACTTTTTGCTCCCATTTGGAAAATGTGCTTCTATGTATTTGCAGAATTGTGCCGGGATAATTTTAAAACGTGAATAAATGTATACAATTTTCCAATTGTCTGACATAATTTATGCATGATTTTGTGCAAAACACTTTCGTTCGTGTTTATGTATATGCCACTATAATAATACCTGACAGTTCACTGAGCTCAAAGAAACAAAGATCTCTATTCTCAAAAGTATTACAAATCAGCTGCACACACTTTAAAGACATTTTAAGGCATCTATGCTAAATATATTCAGTAATGAAGGGTAAACTGAGCTACAAAACCTGCACTTACAGTAACTCATGATTTTATTTCTGTGTGTTAAAACACATTGCGTGCCCAAAATGTACACGGGAATGGAGATGTGTGGAAAAGGTCTGCTGGATCCTATCCATAAAGGCAACATCCTTCAAGCACCATCTCAGAGCGTAGCAATGTCAGAGGTCAAGTCACTGAAACCTCTAGGAGTGCACCTTGAGCACTTGCTTGAGAGAGCTGTGTAAGACTGAAGGGCTGTGGGAGAGATCACATCTCATGCAAAGGTGCAAACCTCTACTTGCAGCTACATCACTGACAGGAGTGTGAGGAGGACCTACATAGCTTTCTTCCATCATGCAGTGAACCTCACGGTGCTAAGGGAGGAAAGGAAATTGAACTCATTCAGCCTCTACCTAGTCTCCAACTTTCCTGTTTTATTGCCCAGTTAAGAACATGATAAACAAGCAACAGGCTTTGATCTGTAAATTTTAACTTGATCTGTATGTGCTGAAGTAAACACATACAGACTAGCTGGGTTTGTGAAAGGACTGGAGACTGTGTGTGTTTGTCAGCATTGGCATATATAATGCAGCAACTGTTACCAACTAATTTTGGGCCAAATTCTGGTATACAGCACTTAGAACTGGGCTATTCTACCACAATGAGGGAAATGAAAAGAGATTTTCTGTGGTAAGGATAAGACTAAATAAAGGGAAGAATGCCTTTCACATGCTCAGCTTTGAGGGTCCTTCAAATTTGATGTGCAGACAAGGGCCTTGTTAAGAATTTGTGGGGTGTTTTTTTTTAGGCATACTCTCTGCATATACCATGATGTTCACTTCAGAGCCATTACAGTGTGGGTTCTGAATACATATTAGTAGCATGGTATACTGTGCAGGATGGTTGGGTGTATTACTCTTGAAGTAAATTCATACTTAATAGTAGTGACATGGAATGTGAATGCAAATTTATTTATTTGTCATAGAACCAGATAATCAGATAAAAAACCAGTTTAATTATTGAATTATCCTCCCTCACAGAATAGCAAGTTTATTCCTCTGAAATTTTTGCTCCTGTGGCTTTACAGTTGGGTCTTATTTTACTATTTTGCACCAGATCACTCAGTGATACTTGTCAACTAGTCTCAGTAATATTTTCTTTTTATTACTGACTTCTTCCTTAGTGACTGAGTCATCTGCAAACCTTTGGGTTTTCTTCCAAATTGTTGAATAAAATTGTTAACTAGACTTATACCCAGGAAGCCATTGAGCAGAATACCTACTCTATGATTATTCTCTATTTAAATTTCCATTTTGAAATGTCAGTTAGCCAGTTTTCCATTCGTTTAATGTGAGACATGTCAATTTTGTATTATCATGTTTTCTTAAATGTCATGAATACCATATCAAATGTCATATAGAATCAAAGCATATCTACAGTGTTGTCTTTCAGTTGTAGTCACAATTGGAAAAAAAAAGCCAGCAAATGTGTTTGACAGTATCTATTTTCCATATTGCACTTAGATTGGCATTTAGCATATTTCTCCTCTTTAATTAGTTAGTAATTGAGTCCCCTGTCAGCCATTCCATTACTTTGCTCCAGATCAATTTCAAACTGACAGGACTGTAATTATCTAGGTCGTTAAGTTTATCCTTCTTAAATATTAACACAACATACATTTTGTTCCAGCTTTCTGGAACCTTCCCAATTGTTCCAAGACTTAGCAAAAAGTAGTAATAACAACAGAGAACCCTCAGATGGCTCTTGAGCAACTGTTGGATACAAGTTGTCTGAAGTTTCCTACACAAATATTTCTTCATTCAGTACCTTCCATTTAATTTTTTGAGAGTTTTTTTGTTGCTGTTGTTGTTGCCTGGTAGTTCATCATCCTCATAGAGCATCAGTTGTCTGTCTTTTACTTAAATACTGAACACAAAGACTTATTGAACTCTTCTTTCTTGTCTTCATTACTTGTAACAAATCTTCCATTTCAATCTGATAAAAACTGGTACCATTGTCAGGGTTCCTAATGTATTTGAAAAATATTGTCCTTAATTCTCTGGTGATAAATTTCTCCTTACAACTTGGCTACACTTATTGGAGGAATTATATATGTAATGCCTTACTTCTAGTCTATATGCAGTGCTATCAACTTTCTTCATTTCATTGATTTACAATTATGTTGAAGCTTTCATTAACCCTTTGAGCTACATATTTTCTGAACACATACAACTTTCCTAGTTTTTCAGCTATTAAATGTTTGTATTTTCTAACTATTGATCAGTTTTATCTCCTAGCTGATTCTCCTTTTCAATAATTTTCAGTTTGGTAGAAAGACTGCACCATGCATATCACCGGGCTTCATTCTCGTTATGCCCATAAAGAACAATCAAGCCATCATCACAGCCACTAATATTAATTTACTTCTCTTACCAACTATCTCAGATCTCTTTTCATTATTTCTGAGATGCTATCTCACATAAAGTTCTCATTCTTGGAGACTTCTCCATTTTGGTTTAAGAAATGTTCATATATGATGTTCCAATATTCAGCAGAGGTACCAGCATCATAAAACTTCAGGCAGATACCAGACAGACTGAAGTCTCAGATGGCAGTGCAGCTTTTCTGCTCCTACACATTACAGAAAGTGCAAAGGCATCCAGTCATCCTATTGTCTTCTATGATTTGGTGATTTACAGACAGCAGCTACTATCCCATCTAGTGTTTTATCTGATAGAGTATTGATCCATTACATTCACATCATTTCCTTCTGAGCTGCCAGTGTCCTGAAAACAGACTACGGCTCTTTTACCAGAACACTCTTCTCCCCCTTCTCTCTACCTGATCTTTACAAAATAGGTTATCAGCATTCTTTTTAATGTTCCAGTTATTCAGTCCTTCCCATCTATTGTCAGTAATATTAGCTACATTGAATTTATAAATATGTAATTCCAATTCCTCTCATTTTTTACCCAAACTGTTTGGTATTGTTTTATAGAACATCTATTACTTTTATATCCTTCATTAATTTTGGTTTTGCCATCTTGATTTCAAGCGGAATGATTGGGGATTTTTTTGGTTGGATGTGGTTTTTTTTCAATTCCCCTCTTATTTTCAGCCTCTTCCCTAGCAGGCTGTTTGCCTTTCTACCGAACAGTAGACCACCTAAATGTTACCATCCTTTTGCCTGCATCAAAATACAGATGCTCCAGGCTCAGAATCTTTTTTTCCTGTCTTCCTGCATTCACCAGCCCAGGATAATATCCTGGAGGATCACGCAGACACTCTTCTCCTTAAGCAATGTTCAGGGTTCCCTGAACTTGTTTAAGATCAGCGAGACAATCCCTATGAAGCAGAGTCACTCATGCGTACAGTCTTTCCAATCATCTTTCTATCTCCAGCCTTTTCTCCAGACTGCTTGGGCTATACATGATCCCTGACTGTCCATTTTTGAAAAACACTTCTGCCTCTGGAGGATTCCAAAACTCATGTGGGAGTGAATTGGAGATGGGGGAAAGTTGCCTGTTTTCAAATGAAAATGTAGGCTTTTTTAACACATCTGCTTGGGCCCTTCTGCTTATTGTTGCACCAAGTAACCAGACCTTTGTAGGCTGCCCAGTCCTTGGGCTAGCAGCTCCCAGCTCTCCTCAGGATTGGCAGAATTTGGGAATTACAGAGTCTAGGTTCTGAGACAGTATGTAAAGTGAGCAGAAGAACTGTCAAAAAAATGGAACATTAAGATTTGGCTTGTTGTGTCATCAGATTGATCAAAATCTGCATCTTTCTATGGGAGGTTTAAATTACAATCCTCTAGCACTCTTCACTGGCAAAAGCAAAACATTCTACTGGAGAATTTCTGATTAACTCTTCTCCTGTCCAGAGAAGAGCTATCTAAATTAATTGTCTTTGACAGGTGAGGTCTGTCCTCATTTTGGTACAGGAGATAAGATACTGGTTGCGACACAACTGGGTAGACTTGCACAGCTTTTTAATTACAACAAAAGCGCTTATCACAAATGTCTTGTAAACTGTGTGTCAACAGTGCTTGGTTTGCAGCTGCTCGGCCTTGGGGTTTGATGACTTACCTGTTTAATAGATATGATGAAACATTATCCTGCGTTCTATGACCAACTTTGCCTTCAGCCTATTCTTATAGTGGCTTATAGTTCATCAAGCTCTACTGCACAGGCCTTAAAATAAGGCTCATAAAATCCCTTTGGTCTCACGTTGCCTTTTTTTTGTCATAAGACAGAAGATACTGTATAGAAACTAAAAATCCTCCAGCACCTAGTTTTGCAGGGTATATGCACACAGTACAGTACAAACCCAATGCCACACAGAGATATTGCTTGCTGGCTCTGAATGAACAAAACATGTCTGCATACAAATGGAAAACCATTTGTTATATTTTTGCAAGGAAAAACATGAAAAAAATTTGTCAGAGCACAGCCTCACAGTTCCTGATTTCTATGCCTGTGCTGTGAACAACAGGTGGAGTTACTTGGAGTTGTGAATCGCTTTTGGTGTTGTGTTCATTCATTCACACACTCACGTACACACCAAATGACGCAGTAAAAATCTCATACTCTAAAACCTGTCACGTAGGGGTTTTTTTCAGAAAGTATTGTTGAAGGAAGGGGAGACAGTAGAGTTTATATTTGCATAACTGGCTGAAAGGTGTATACAGGAAGCACCTTGAGATCATCAAGTGATTGTGAAGGAAATTACTATGAACACTCCAATGATTTTATTTTTTTGTTATTTCTTCATGCTGCCTTGAAAAATCACTTATTTGCATTGGTACCTCAGAGAATCTTGCCCCCAAAAATATGAAGTGGGCTAACAAAGACTTTCTGAAAGCAGTTTCAATTACATGAAAAGAAGCAGTGGGAATTTAAGAAGCAGAGAAAAGAGTGAATAATTAGCCTAAGGACATTGAGACATAACATCCCAGTGCTTTAGGTGCTGCACTTTTTACTGGTATCAATGGGAGCACTTATTTGAAGCTTAGTACAGGATTTGGGGATTTTCCTTCATATCTGCACGTGACTATAGAGCACAGAAAAAAAGAAGCTAGTCTTTTTCTAGTGTGAAGCCATTGTTTTATCTTTCAGGATACTTGAAATGGCAACCAGCTTTAGTGATGGTTCAAGTGTTAGAATGCACTGTGTTTTTCAGAAAAAGGAGGGCCAGGGAGTCAAACTGCGTCATTTTTCAAGGGCAGCTTTGCAATCCTTGGAAGTTTTAAAATGTGGAAAGTACTGTATTAATTTGAGTGCATCAGTATTGAATGGGATAATTTAACAGCACTTTCCGCTCTCAAGTATTTCTTTTCTTGAATAGATTATTAGACAGCAAGGGCTGAGGATGCAAACCTTGAATCATGGAAGCATGTGTACATGCTAAAGTGGTATTACAATGAATTATAAACACTGGTAATAGTTTAGGTTCCAAAGGGCTGGTGACCTTTGCTTTTAAAAACATGCTTTAAATGTTATCATTCTACAGCACCATCTTCTCAACTCTATCTCCTAAATGCTTTTGGACACACAGACCATGGGATTAATTATATACTGCAAGCAACAATTCATGAATATTTAACACACTCATTTATACTTAATGAATAAATTTGCATTTTGACAGTGTTATTTAATGTGGTTTAAGGAAAAACTTCTCATTACCTTTCAATTTTGTAGATTAGGAGAATGTAATTGGAATGATAAGGTAGGAGAGAGGCCGCATGATTTCCATGTGATTGTTCACAGTTTGTTCCCACAGGTTTTTGATCAAAACGGCTCTGTTTGGTTTGTTTGGGGGAAGTTTGTCTTTCTCAGTGACTTCATCCCACACCCTGAGGGGAAGCTGGAAACAGTGAGGTGTATTCCTCACTGAAGGGCTGAAGCAGAAGGCAGCTGCCCCACACTGCCCTGCCCCACTCTTGGCTGGATGGTTGGCTTTGTGGGGACACATTCCCACTGAAGAGAGAGCTGAGCTACCACTGGAGAAGAGGAGTGTCTCTGTCGGCCTGTCTTGAGGACATTGCCAGCAGTCCTGATTTGAAAATCCTGTCCCATTTAAATTTTATGGGGGTTTTTTCCTGTTTGTTTTAATAGGGCTAAGTACAAAACATTTGCACTTGGGTGTCTTTGGTTTGCCTTTTAAGCATTTAATCAACTCAAATTTTCCCTCAGCTCTAGAGATGCCGTAAAGATTTCTTAGACATTACAAATGAAAGAAATCAAAAATAATCAGAAGTTTAAAAAAAATTCTCAGGATTTGATGGTCTTGTATATTTCTGTATTGGAACAGCAACAAAACAGAATCCCCCAGGTTTCCAGTATTTAATACTAAAGCTTAATTTTATTAAAAAAAGAAAGTTTTTAAAATGTCTTATGATTTGCTTCTTTAACAAAGTATATGCATTGTTTCTATTTGTCATTTTGAAGTGCCATATGGTGGCAGATACTAATCCACGATATGTTGCCATAGTTCTCTCTGATCTCTCTTGAAAACAACATAATTACCCAAATGGAGACTTGACCTTTCATTCAGTTTTAATGGACTGGTTTCTGAGCATATTTCTAATCAGAAAGAATTGCATGAAATGTTATTGTCAAAGCTGGCTGTATATATCTTCTCTGAGAAGGAAAAAATCTTCAGGCCAAAATCAGGCTGTACACTAACTCTCTGTTCAGCCCACAGAGCAATGACATCTTGATTCTCACAAGGGGGCTCTGGAAATAACTTTGATGTTAAGCAAAACAAAGATTTGAAATGTAAGAACTGTGTTGATATCCTTCTCCTCTGGGCAATGATGCATAAGCAAAGATAGCCCATCGTTGACATGCTACTCTTCCCGTGGGAACGTTCGCACACAGTATTAATAGGGGTGGGTGTACCAGACAAAGCTTGGATCTACCTTTTGGTATCTTTCTCCCTTAAGCCTGCATCCAGCAAACTAAGAGCCCATGATGTCCACTCACATTTCCAAACTGCCTGGGCCTCCATCACTGTGCATCTCCAGATCAAGAATTACATTTCAGTCTCTCAGCTGCTTATTGTAATTCTGGTTTTAATACATCAAAAGAATCTAAGCTCCTGGTGGAATGCATGAGGCAAATCTAGGTGGACTTCCTGCACATGATCTCCTTTTTGCATCATCTAAAATGCAAAGGATTTGTGAGTGGCAGAAGCAGTTGTGTGCAGGCACCAAGGTCAGTTGTTTCCCAGAGGAGGTGTGTGACCATTTCTGTGTCTGCAGCTGCCCACTCCTCATTTGGGAGAAGAGCTTTTAGCCCTGGTTACAGGGTTTTTTTCCTGTTTTGGTCACCAAAATGGTTGATAACATTGAAAACCTAACATTCATTCTTTTGAGTAATTTTTTGACATATGTATTACCCTTTTGGTCTGGAATTTGATAGCACTGAAAGCAGTCTTCTGTCCTGAACACAGGATTGCACCCTTAGTGTATTTTCTAAGATATTTCGTACTGAAAGCATGTGTTGCTTGCCTCCATTTTGATAAGGCAGGAAAGCAATAGAAGTCCTATCTTTAAAACTCTTCCACTGGGAAATCTTGAGTTTGTGAATATGGTGACTGATTATATGCATCAAAAACCAAAAATGCATAATTGAACAGCAGCAAGTGTCTGAATATAATCTACTGTTTCAAACAGTCGAAGGCTCCAGTGTGACAAGTCACCAAGTATTTAAACTCTCTTCCTGTGATCAGTCTACATCCTAGCTAGATAAAAGGTATTAGCTATGAATACATGAAAGAGTCAGTTTTATTCCTCCCAAGTCCCACCTTTGAGTATGCCTAGAGTCATGTTTGATGGGTGCACAAGCGGCACTAGATTAGATGTCATCAGGCCCCGGTATGCCAGCTGCTGGGTATAATTTTTTCCCCAGTATTAAAGGTTTAAATCTTCTGGGAACAAAAAGATGGATCAGGATAGATTAAGCTTTTCTTCTTACTTTGGTGATTGAAATTTACTTGCATATTTTAATTCAATAATATTTTGCTTGAAAATGCATGTGAACTGGGACACAAACAAGTAAGAAGTCTAGAACTTTTCCTGAATTGTATTCCAGATTTATCTGTTTCTGTTGAACAAGTTTGCAAATTGTGTTCAGATACTGAGAAATCCATACACTATGTTTGCTTTGGATTTTCCAAAGCAGAGCTGCTCACATCCAAGTTATGAAAAATTAGTAGATTCTTGTACAACTTGCAATGCACAAGGAATTGTTAGCGTCAGACTTGTAGGCTATAGGAATTAAGCCTGAGAGGCAATATTTAATTGACTAAGAGGCAGACATTTCTCCTGTGGGCAAAGCGAGGTAACTTTTCTGAGACACAGAAGTCTCTCTCATTTGTATCCTGTGCCAAAGATCTTTAAGACTCATGGAAACCTTCCCCTTTGGAGCATTCTTCCTTCTGCTACTGTATTTCCTCTTAACAAGATATTGCTCTTGTGCTGTTAATGAGAGTGCTAAAATCTCTTAATAAGAAAATGTTCGAATTAATGAAGACAGAGCCTTTGCTGTTCAGGATCAGCCTGATTCCATATGTAGAGATTTCTATGAATGGTTTTACAAATGCCTGTATTGGGCCTGGGACAGTTCTTTGGAAACCCTACATTTTAAGGGAACAGCCTGAATACTGTAGTCAGGCTACTTGGAGAGATAACACAGTAAAAATTTTTACTGGTAAATTCTGTATATTACCTCAACCTAAAAATCTTGACACCTGAACAGTGCAAGTGCTGATACACTCATTTATAATGAATTAACTAGACTTGCCTGAGCTTTTGAAGGTTATATGACTGAATTTATTGATCTCATTTCACTGATATCAGTAAGAGATGAAGTTTCTTGTTACCCCATAAGGCCATTCATGCCATTATCTTCCAGATTCATTTGAAGCTTTGTCTTTGATCTAGAAAGCTAAATAATCTGAGTGAATCCTTAGAAGAAACTCTGTCTGATATGGTTGCTCTACTTATTGCCAGTGAAGGGACATAAGCCATAACCCTATTATTAGTTCTGTGAATAATGAAGTCTGGTAGCAGTGGATTTGTCATTAATAGCTTGTATTTTTCTACATGGTTTAGCTCTATATTCCCCTATGATCCTTAAAAATCCTCATACACTGTGATATGCCTATGTTCCCTATGTTTTTCCACACTGTTCCTACACTCTTCCTGCCTATCCTATGCCTGTGCCCAGACAGACTTTGTATTGCTATCACTAAAGTTATGGTGGCTTCAGAGCTCCTTGGTATATTCTCTACCACACTCTGTCCTGTCTGGTGGTCCAAAGAAAGAGATGGTGGCTTAGAGATGTGTCGACTTCTGGTTCAGTTAATGAGTGTGCTGACTCACTGTTTATTTCCTTCCTCTAAGCAAACTGAACAAAAAAAGAGAAAGTTTAAACTCCTTCTGCCTTTCCTTCATTCAAAATGCTAGCAGGGGCTCTCTCCTATTATGTGGCTGCTGAGATTGATGAAATTCAAGTCTATATTTGAGACTTCCACTTTTCTGTGAAATTAGTTTTAAATTACCCAGTGAAATCCAAAGTTACTTGGTGGAGGCAGACAGATATGCAAACAAGCAGAGTGTCTGTGATCACATAAGGTTTTTTGCATTGGGCCATTAGGGTTACACAAAAATAAGTGGGAAAAGGGAGGCAGTGACTCACTGTTCCTATGGACATCTTTGCTAACTTTCAGGACCGGTTCTGAGGCAGATTGTTTGTTTTCCTTTTGGTCACAGACATAGATTGGCTGAGGGGAGGCAGCAAGCGAATTTTGGTGAAACTGCTAGAGAGTTTTATTGCATTTTGCTTTAGGTGTTTTTCTTGTTCATATTTGATCATATGACAGGTGTTAGTCACTTAGTTAATAAGAGGTTGTCTTGCTGCCTGGAGAGCTGGAGGTGCCTGGGTTTTTTATGTATTAGTACTAGAACAGTAAATCAGAGATATTAATCGAAGCAACGTATGCTGGGAGATGCTGTGTAACAGAAAACTATGGAAAGAAATCTGGAGATGTCCGGAGTGCCAGCTAATGTGGAGGAAAGGAAAGCAAAGAGCAGCCTGACCTTTCTGTGGTGTCCTTACGAGAGGTCAAAGGAATGAAACAATAATGGCAGCTTTCAGTCTCGAAAAGGGCAACAGGAAGAGAAGGGCAGAACTCAGCTACTGCTGTATATTCGATTAACATTTGCTGCCCACAATCCCATAATTTTTCACTGGGTAGGAGCCAGGATAAAAGCCATCCTACTTAGTGTCCATTTCACAAAGTGAAATCTAATTAGGAAAATGTTTAGAAGTTAATGAAGAATACACAATGTCAGAAAATACATTTTAATGAAGTACAGTCCTCTCATACAAGTTCTTGTGCTGCTGTAAACTCTGATTTCGTAAATAATACCTCAGTGTCAATGCTAATAAAATGCTGTTAAGTAAAGGGCCAGGAGGAGTGCCTTGCAAAAGCATCTAGTCATCTCTTTAAAGGTTCAACTTCAACGTTAATGAAGACTCCCCATAGACATCTACATGAAAGGATATTATTAATTTCTGGAGTTTGTCTGCCATTCACATCTGTTATTTCAAAATGCTGGACAATAAACCTGTTTTATCTGGGCACGTGGGATGCAAGGAGTCTTTTACTTTTGGACTGCTGGTCTTACATAAGTGCAGTCTAGCTTGAAATACTTCTCCAAGAAATCAAGTGGAAAAAAGTCCTGAGAATTGTCTGATGAATTCCAGGTATCACTGGAGTTCCCAAGGTGTCCAGATGAAAGTGCATTTATTTGTCAGTTAAATACTTGAGGCTTGAATACAGAAGTTGGAATATGACATTCTTCGGGCTCTAATATCTCCAGATGAAAATCTTTGATATGAGGTTAAAATTCAATATAATGTAACATAATATTTTACCCCTACAAAATGAAATTTCAGCACATTCATCTCTGAAAGAGTTTCCAGGAAATATTATACTTCTGTGGGAGATGCATCAGAAAGGAAATGGGTGTTGAGGGTCTTTGAGTTTGCACATGGAAACTGAATCAAAAATTATCATGCCAAGAGGTTGATAGAGAGTTCATTAATTATGTTTTAGAGCTTTTAAACACAGAAGGGTTTGGGGTTTTTTTTAATAAAGAAGTTTCATGAATATATAAAAGAAAAAAATCTTTGACTCAGACAAAGGCAAGCCTGATAAAAAAAGTGTTGTTACTGCAGAGAACAAGGCCAGGCTGTGTGTGGGAGTACATCAGCATTGCTCCACTGAAGCCAAGAGAAGGATCTGTCCTGAATGCCAAGTCCAGGGATCTGAGGTAATTTCTTCCTGAGCCTCTATTTTGCTGTTTACAAGCTGGTCGATTACACCTTAATAGAATCTAAATATTATCATTTCAAATGTGTCCTCCTTTTAGAACAAGTATTAATGATAATTAATTTCAAACTTTTGTTATATCAAGATCTAAATACAAGTCATATCCAACTAGGATACAGAAGAAGTATAGTGAAAAACTTTTTCTCATTATATAGTTATAAGAAACATTCTAAAAACTAGAGTAGGAAAGACATTCTCTGCTATCTTGATCTATGAGTAATTATATAAAATAGAAGGTTTTTTTAGAAGGAGCTGCAGAATGATAATTCTGAGACTTGAAGATAAAGGAACAAAAGGTTGTAGTTGGAAAAATGATATTTTTTCTTGAAGAAAAAATGTGAAAGAAAAATCAACTTCCAGCAAAGGAGCTAGATGTGATTAGAAGAGAGATAAAAGAGTGATCCCTAAAGAGTGGAAAGTAGAAACTCTCCTTAGAGGTGGGTGAAAGGTAGTGAAAGAATCAGCTACCAGGCCTCCCTAGAGGAGTTAATCATAGCAAAGGACTGAAGAAAAGTGAATATACTGGAGACTTGCTGTGTTGTGTGTATTCAGGCTCAGATAAATATTCGCATTTCACAGCCTTTGCAAGAGTAGCTCCTGTGAATATTTTAACACTAACCTGGTGATCACCTATATCAGCTGTCACTGTTACCTTATTTCATACTGTCTGAACTAGGTTGTTTGGGGTGGGGGGTTGTGGTTTTTTTTGTGTTTTTTTGTTTGTTTGTTTTAACCAAAAGCTGTGTTTAGTGTGAAAAACCTGGTGGATCAATTAGGAATATTTCTTTCTTCAAATAGAGTTGAATGGATTTGCAGCTATGAGAGAATTTATAGGTGATTTTTCAAATTTTGTAACTTTTTACACTAAGTAGTGCATCAGAATCAGACTGTTTGCTGTGAGGTGGAGCCCACAAAGGGTTCAGTGAGATTACTATCTTAGGACGTTTTCAACCCCAACAGCCCTTCATCCTAATGCAAGTTCCTGTGTCTTAGTAAGGATTTCCAAAGCAGTGTCCTGGCAAAACAAGCAGCCAGGGTGCTGAGCCAGCAGTGAGCAGCAGGGGCTTAGGGCAGGTTGGGGGAACTTAAAGCAGTACAGAACTACCCCTTACTAGTCCCAGCTGAGTTAAATAGGAGCAGAATGAAGCCACTCAGTGTGGCATTGCTGCAGATGCTCCTTAATATCTGAGCACCTAGCAGTTTTTATGGAGTCTTTACATGCCTTAAGTAGTAGCAATGCTAGGTCTGTTATATTGGACGGAAAACCATTTTGAAAGCTTTCAGAAATCATTAAACAGTTAAAAGCTGAGAGACTCTCTCCTAGGGGATTTTGAAGAACTATGTGAGTAATGCAACTGTCTGTGCCCCCTGCTTTATGTTAGACTGGATTTGATAAGAAAACAAAAATTCTGAACTCTTTTTTAAAGATCAGGTCAGCTTTGTGGGGTTTTTTGTGAGTATTAGTGGTACAGTTTACAAAGACTGATAGAACACTACTTATAAATGCTTCATGTTTACAGCATTTCTTCTGCTGTACCAAGAAACTCTGTGGACTTCATTTGGGATTTTCCCCTTAGCTAGTCAAATATTTTGAACAGTTTTATCATTTGGATGGGATATGAAAGTAGGAAATAAGTAACTCATTGGCTGAATGTGGCCACTTATAATTTTTGAAACAAGGTCCCTCCCATAAATCAGATAAGTATCTTTTATTAGTACCTTTGTTGTTAAGATATTAACACATTTTCCCGTGGCTTCCCCATGGACTTTTTTTCTGTGAATAATTGAATAGTGTAAATGGATGCCTAAATCACATGGTATTATCCCTGTTCTGTAAGTGGATACTGACAGTTGTCTTAATCAGAAAGTAAGTTTTGGTAGGATCTGTTAGGGGATTATTGCCTTAAAACAGGAGAGATGGCTGTTTAAAGGGGAAGGGCACAATATTCTCTTTGTGTTCCTGCATGTTAGATATGAAATAGTGACCACTGCCTACCTACCCTCACTATTAGATATATAGTAGTTGTATTTGATTTATCTTTAATTGTTCACTCTTCAGTGCTCTTTCAAGCTCCTCTTACCCTTGTTCCATACAGAGAATTTGAGAGATGTAAGCTTTTTTGTCATAAGGTCTACTTGTGTGTGAATACACTTAGAGAGGGTTCTTGAATACTGTCATGACTGAGAAGTGTCTGTACATACATTGATATGCTCATTGGAAGAGAAAAGCAAAAAACTATTTTATGTTATCCCCAGTCTTGGAGGCAGGATGAGCCCACTAAAAACAGACATGACAAAGGATATTTCAAAATCTTTTAAGAACAGGTGATTTATTCACAAGGGCAAATTCTCATCTGCTGTAAACTACATGCTTCATCCACTAATCTTGCTATACTCATTTTTGCTGGGAATCATCTCCATAATTTTCAGAATATCCTCCTTTATATTTCTTGCCCAGAGTACTGTCTCATAGGATGGTCGGATATGATGACAATGGATATGGTATAAATAGACAAAGACAGATCTCTGAAGGGATCATTTTGAAAGAGCCAGATGGCAACAAACACATTTTTTTTTCCCAGTGTCACAAATATGCTTTGCAGTAAGGCTGTGCCTTTTCATTCTAAATGAACCCAAACAAAACCCCATGTATCTTTTCTATGTACGTTTCAGTTCCTCTGGGAGACATCTGTGGGCACAATTATACAGAGTCCAAGCATCATTTTACTGATTTACCATCCAGGAAATGCAGTGACATAACCAGATTGCTTATAATTGTGTTTTTTTAATTGGCTTCCTGAAACATTAAAAAAAAAAACAACCCAGAAAGAAAAAAAACAAGTGAGAAGCAGAATTACTGATACTAGGCCCCATGCATACCACTGCTTTGCATGAATAAGCCTCTGATTAATTCTGAGATCCCTTAAAACACATCTTAGTCATCCTAAAAATCTAAACATTTCTGTGTTCAAATTTGCATCCACATCACTCATTTAGTACATTGCTCTTTATATTTCTTTCATTTCTCTGTCAATTTTTTCCTGGTCTATCTTGCTGATAGAAGTTCATATCTTCCCTTTGATTCTTAGGCATAGGAAACAGTAGCTTCCTGATAAATAAAGTCAGATTCTTTTCCCTTATTATGTCTATAGCCAACTGAAAACATTTCTCTGTAGTGGAGGTAAAACTATGTTACCCAGAGAATGTGTACTTTTGGCACGAAGTACATGCATCAGTTGAGTCAAAAGACTCACTAACTGAGATGTATAAAATTCTGGATTCTGGATGTTTAAATTTCATACCAGACGCAGGACCACACATGCGCCTTTTCCAAGCTTTTACTATTTATTGTTAAGAAGTACAGTTAGATCCAGCATTTTTCAGCAGAAGTCTTTCCTGACTTGTTTACCATTTTTTACATAACAAAAATTGCTATGTCAAGTGTTGCAATGCAGCAGGGGAGAACTTCTGGATCGCAGATTGCCACTGAAGCACAGCTCATGTTCAGTTCAGAGGACAGAGGAGTTCCTTTCACCTGTCCTTTCACCTGCCCTGTCTTGGTGGTTATTTACATTGACAGCAAGGTGGGGCACAAAGGAGTTTGTTTAAAGGTTGCTCTTACCCAGTCTCTGCCGTGGGGGCTGCCTCTCCCTTATCTGTAAAGCATTTTAAAAGCTCTCCTCCTAATTGGGGTGTTTGTTTCTCCCCCTCCCCGCTGTGAGTTCACTTTCCCCTTTCATGAGGAGCCATGCAGGCAGGCAGAGGGATGCTAAATGCAGGAATATGATAGAGAAACCTACATTTGCCAAGAAGGCTCAACAGTGGCAGGTGCAGTCTCAGACCATCCCGTTCTTAGGCTCAGGCTGAACAGAGCTAAAGGTGGATGACCTGAGCTGGGTAGAAAATCCAGGCTTTAGAGCTGTCTTTATGCCAGCTCTGTCAGGTGATCACACTATCATCTATCTGATCTTTCAATATGTGAGACTGGCCTGAGTGTGGTGACAGTACACTGGGAAAACACAGGAAAATACATTTTATTTTAACAC
This sequence comes from Campylorhamphus procurvoides, assembly GCA_013396655.1. Lineage (NCBI taxonomy): Eukaryota > Metazoa > Chordata > Aves > Passeriformes > Dendrocolaptidae > Campylorhamphus > Campylorhamphus procurvoides. Next base: position 600,644 of record WBMV01000695.1, on the reverse strand, counting down.
TGTTATCTGAATGGAGAGGCAAGGGATTTGGGGATTTTTGGTGTATTTTTATTTCTGCTCAGGGAAAGGTAAGGGCCATTTTTGGTCTAAGTATGTCTTAAGTTGGGGGACAGTAAAATAAAGGATGCAATAACCCTCTGTAAACACACTTTTCTGGAGTACAGTGGCAATGCTACTGATTAGTGATAAGTGCACTATTGTTCCTCAGTATCTCTATGAAGTGCAGGCACAAGTATTTTATTCCCTAGTGATCACTCACTTGAGGATAACTTTTCATAGGAATTTATGCTCAGCTGTATTCTGCCCTATTTTTTGGTATTTCTGGTAAATCAAAATGGTACCTTTAGCACATATGCCTTTGTACTTTGAATGGATTGTCATTTCAGAGCTGACAAATCCTTTATAAAAATTCAAAGGATAAAAACTTTTTGTGGCTTTTATATTCAAATATGTTTACAGAATGATATTTGCAGGTAACTCTTTGTCATCCGCTTTTTTCTTATTATTTTTTTAATCTGATGATGTAGTCAGTAGCTTGTTCTGTGAAGGTGTATTTCTTTCATTATGTTCATTATTCATGATGATTTTGTAGCTATATATGGGAATCTGCTGCATTCATTAAATGCCATTTCATAAAATTGATGGACTGTGGCTGGTAAAAGTTTATAATATTTTCAAAAAGAATATATTGCATAACCAGATTGTAAGTTTATGAGTTTTAAAAAGTATGCAGATTTATTATGCATTGCTTGTTTGCATTGCTCTGTCACCTCCATTACTGGAGGCAGACCCCAGAACAAGTCTTGATTCCTAAACACTCTTGGAGCTAGCACTTGATTCTATTTTGCTGCTGACATGCAGTAAGCCCTCTTTAGGATTTCCTGTCCTGTATGATCTTATATGTACTTTTGGAAAAATATGAAGTTTTCAATTCTTGTACTCATTGCATTCTAACTTAACTCCCCTTGCTAGTTATAACAAGGGAAACTTCTTCATTTTCTGTATCAAACACTTGCAATGCAATTTCAGTGTTGCACACCCATGTCTCTAGGCAGGAATTGTTTATAGTTTAAAGGTACATAAACACTATAACTTAGAGAAAAAGTACAAAGAGATCCCTACAATTTCAGTTTTGTATACAGATATAGGGGAAAATTGTTGTTGTTATGATGGTGTAAGAATACAGATAAAGCAAGTTTTTGAAGAAAAAATCATATATGTTTTTGTAACAGCTATTATAATTGCTCAGGAAAAAAAAACCCGCACTTGAAGAAGGCCTTGCACACGCAAAGACAGTCTGTTTGTCCTTACTGTATTTGCTTGGATGGTAAAAGCTATCACCTCTCCCTAATGTGTCAAATTTACATTTTTCATAAAAGCTGACCTTGCTTCTGTATTCAGCAAGTTCAATTTTCTCACAGCCACCAGGGTTTTTTTGTGGAAAGTGTGACTGCATTATAATAATGAATGAAAAACTGCATAGCAAGGAGATTGTTATTTTAGTGGACAACACGACTTAAACATGATGACTTCTGCACTGATCACTGTAAAAGTAAATTGCAGATGGTGGGAAGTGCTGTGATAATCTGATTACATTAATGTGGTAACACATTAGCTTAATGTATTGAAAGTCAGGAAGCTTATATCTTAGTGGCACTAAACTGGAAGTCTTCAAAATGTAATAGAAACCAGTGACAACTATCATAATTGATTGTCATTAGGAAATTAATTTAGCCAAAGAGAACTATTTCTAAGCAGCAATGAAGAGCAGAAAGCAATAGACCTGTATGCAATTTTACAACCACCTTGTCTCAAGGAATGTTTTATTTGCCAAGTGCCACTCTTCCTGCAGACAGAGGTATAATAGCTTCTCCTTATGCACTTTGGTCACAGAAGTCTATCCATTAGGAATCAGAAATACAGGATCAAAGGAGATGATTGAACACTGATGGTTAGTAATTTGGTGGTTTGTATGAATTCTCATTTCATGCAGATTATTTGGGAGGTCTAGAAACATGCTCAGGATTCTGTGAGCACAGAAATTTACTGAACGTTTCACAAATGCTAGAATTTGCTAGGCTGTTCTTTGTTGGAGATGAATTGGCTTTGTTAACCTCTTCATTAAGCGGTGTATGACCATATAAAGCAAAATACAGGACTTAATTAATTGGCTTTGCACTGTTCTGCTGAAGCACTGGAAGACATAACAGGACCAGAGAGCCTGGCAACTTCAGTGCGTTCATGGGTTGGTACTGAGGCAATAATGACAAAACATGCTTAGCAGAGTGCTTCTTAATCCAGGGAAGTTTTCTGGAAGTCTTTAGACCACTCAGAAGTCTGAAAACAAGAAAAATTCTTTTTGATCGATCTTGCTTCACCTTCAATTCTTATTCTGCTTAGAAGCTTTGGTCCAAATAGACACCTCCTACCTTTTCTTCTTCCAGCTAGTTCTGTTTACTAGTTGCAATAAAATGGCTCTCACTTTTCACACAGCTTCTCAATCTCAGTGTTCAAGTAGACAAACTGCAGCTTTCAGAGCAAACCACTGGAGAATTTCCCTTCTTTCCCATGCAGATTTCTTTCCAGAGTCCATTCACTACTTGGAAACACTATTTCAGTGAGGATGAGACTTACACAGTTGAGATCTCACAATGACTCTCAAGTTTGTAGGGGTTTACATGGTTTCTATCTCCTGGCACTGTACGGATGGTTTAGTCCTAAATGGAGCTTGTAATGCAACAAGCCAATGACAAAACATTTGCCTTTAGCTTTTGGTACAGAACTATCATCTTTCAAAATGGACAAGTCAGAAATGCTGATCTCTATGGCAGAGCCTTTACAAAAGCTTTCTGCAGTTAGCAATGCTTCTACTGAATTTCATTATTCTACTTTAGTGACCAAGCAATAAGGAGACCTTTAATTATTTCCACTGTAGTCTGAGATGTGGTGAAAATAAGCCCACAGGATTCCTTAGTTTATGACAGGTGGAAAATTTTACACTGTAAATACTGTGTAGTGCTTTCTGAGGATTTACAACTGCATCATATGTATATCCATGTCTCACTCTCATGCTGCTGTTAATTTCTGAAGGGATCCTGAGCTGAACTGGAGAAGCTGAACTTTCAGTAGTCTCAGCTTTTAATTTTTTTTTTTTTTTTGGCAGCCAAAACAGCAGCATTTACAAACTAGTTGTTAGAAACATTCCAGAAATACTATCTAGTTACATAATCTAATTCCCAAACAGTATTTTTGAAGAATATGTACCTGTTTTTCTTTCCTGTTCTTGTCTTTAGTCGAAAAGATGGTGTATTACTGGATATTTAGTGCATTACATTTTGCAGTATAATGCTGCTTAGAAAGATCTGCAAGCAGTATAAATTCTATGGGAATATGCAAATCTCATGCAATATGACAGCCTGTGCTAGAGTAAGAGAACACAGACAGTGCATTTCAATTTTATAACAAGGTGATGTGTTGTTGTTTTTTAATGAAGGCATTGGGCAGAATAAAAAGGGTGTGACTTGTTGTTTTTTTCCCCTCATCACAAATATATCTCTCTGATCTTCCTTATTTTCTTATCTTTGGATGAGCTAGATTATAATAGGAGGCCTCAGAATACTTTGTACTTTTTGAGTCTGCAATATTTTCACATCTCTTATCTGAGAAATCATCTTTCTTTTGTTATAACAGACATCCTAACATAACCAAAACTTTTGTCTTCTTGGCCTGTTAAACTTCTTTTTCATACCTAGTCTGTTTGTCCAGTAACGAAAAGAACTTGGTCTGTCACATTTCCCAGTAACTTTCCTACAGACTGAAAAATATCCTGTCTCAGAACACTCCACTTATAACCCAGTGTGCAGACATTACCACCTGCTTTCCTATTTCATCACTCTTTGACAATTACATGATGCATGCAAATTAGAAATAAACAATTCTCATGAAATTTGAGTTTATCCCAACATTCTAAACATTTCCTGATGTTTGCAGATGTACTTCAAGTTTGTGAGTCTTTAGGAGGCATGATTTGTTTTTTCTTTTAAACAACAACATCTCAATGCTAATTTTGAAGATGCCAGTCCAGTTCTAAAGCTTAGAAAATTTCCAAAATCTAAGCAAGTGATGTCCTTGTCTAATAAATACTACAGCCTAGTTGCACTCTCAAGAAATGTAATCATACACAGAGTTATTTCTACTGTCTGCAAAAAAAAAAAAATCAATCATTAAAAATATGTGACTAATTATTTATGTTTATTTCCCCCATGTAGACAGAATTCAAAGTTTGTAAGTTATTTCAGTTAGAAATTTGGTGCTGTATTCTGGTGTCAGAAAATATATAACTTCCTATGGGCCAGAGTGCCTTTCACACAGTCAGCACCATTTTAGCTGATGTTTCCCACTCATCTTACTAAGTAGCAGATGTCAGGAATGTTGTGGATGTTCTGCTCAGCCCATTTAAAGCTGTTGTTCACTATGTACTGTGCTCTTCACAGATACACCTTTGGATGCACTTTTAGCCATGTTGAAAGATGTGTCTTGCGCTGTAGAGTTTCTCTCTTCCAACTTAGAAACACCTATATAGGTGTACAGGAAGCAGCTTGGATCCAGAACATCTCACCCAGGATTCTTGCCTTACTCCCAGGGCCACTTGTTCAGCGCTGTCCTCTTCCAGATCCGAGCTACTGTGTCTGTACGGTGCTGCTCCCAGCCTTGGCGGGCACTGATTCAGAGAACTGCCCTCTGTTTCACTGCTATGAGTTGACATCCCCCAACACAGGAAGCAAATTCCTCCTTTTGTTTTGGGTTTGGGTTTTCTTGGGGTTTTTTTGTTTGTTGGTTGGTTGGTTGGTTTGGTTTGGTTTGGTTTTGGTTGGGTTTTTTTCTGTTGTTTATTTGTTTGTTTGTTTGTTTTTGGGGGTTTTTTTTGCGAAAAGAGACCTTTTTTTTTGAGAGGAACCTCTTAGGAAAACAGGGCAAATCCTTGCTTAGCAAATACTCATACTCTGCTAACATTTAATTTAGAAGTTATCTGTAGAAAGAAGACACTTGTAGACAGTCTACCACATAGTAAGACCACATTTGAAGCAGACAGATGGAGCTAAATGAACCAGGAAAACCTACAACACATTTCAAAAGATCTGTGTAACATAAGAATAAAAAAAAATGGAAAAAAAAAAGGAAAAAGAAAAGAAAATGCAAGATTTATAGGATAATCCTGAGTGTCTGTCCCTAATGTATTGACTATCTGCATGGCAATTTTTATAAGTCAGGAGTCAATTATATCAACATATTCAAGAAGATTAAAAATTAACCAGTCTGGCTTTATCCTTCAGTATGGTACTTATATTTTTAGCAGTTACTTTCCATAATGTTTGAAAGATAATCATGCTGCAAAAAGCTCGTATACTGTAAGAACTTTCAGACGGTATAAGAGCAAGGCTTTCTCTCTGAAGGATAAGGAGCACAGGAGCACCCAGATGAATTTGTACAGCTTGTAGAGAAAAAGCACGAATTCCTCTCAGCAATTTCTGAGGAAAAAGGAAGTTAACAAGAAAGAGACATTTGATATAAACATACTGTCTGACTCATACAAATGCTGAATACCAGCAATTAAAACATTTTAAAGATGGCACTGCGTGTTAATGCTTCTTCAAAGACAGTCTCTATTGTTCTCTAGTCTTGTGTAATGTGCATCAGCTCTGGGGAGCTGAAAAGTTTGAAGGGAGGTCATCGAAATACTGCTCCTCCTTCTGAATGAATCATTCCTTCCAGTGTTAGTTAACTATTACCATCTCTCTGACATAAACCAAATGATAACCTAAACTTCATAGCAATCTGGTTTTCTGTTGCATCATTTCAAAGCAGAGAACTTGAGGATATGTTAATTTACTACTTGGTGAACAAATATATTCTCAGGAGATGACAACTGAGGATAACACCCTACTTTAATGGCAGTTCTTCGTGGCATATTTTTTTCCACTTTGCTTGTACTCACCTTCTTGTATTTTCTGCTTATGGCTTTCTGATCCACACATCTACACTAATCAAACAGGCTATGCTTTTAAGGCTACATTCTTAGTCATGCTTGTGTTGAATGTGTGAAAACACTACCTTTCCAGCCAGAGACATCATTGATACATTGCAGTCTAAAGAGAAGTCTAATCATTTAGGCACTGACAAAACAGCCACTTGCACATTGAAAGATGTAATTTGCACACTGATGTAATACAATGCTAGTTTAAGTATGGTCTAAAACCTCTACAGCAGCATCTTAGGCAAAGATGAGAGGAAATATATGTGGGGAAAGAGACATAATTCATAGTATCATGATAATTTGTCTGGCAGGCATGCTTAAGGAGTGATCATATAAGGGTCACTCACTTCAGACTATACTTTAGGGTAGAGTTTCTCTTTCAGGGCAATTAGTAAGACTGTATTTTCACACTTTATCACCCACAAGTAGTTTGACTATATATATATTAAAAATAAATAAATTTCCTGCATTTTAGAAGTAAATGACTTCTGACCCTGGTGAAGTAATACAGAGTTATGTCTATCTCAGAACTCCTTAGTGGTCTTCCCTGCTGTCTCTGTAACATGTTTCTCTGCAGCCTATATGGTCCTTACTCCTAAGCTTCCAATGCCCTCTGCTCTCACTGTGATCTGGGGACTCGGATTCAGGAACTGACACTTTCTGAGGAAAGTATGCAGGGAATATGTATACTAGTGAATTAGTTCCACAGAGTAACCGAAGCATACAACAAAAGTACCGCAGTGCAAGATAGTGTACACAAAGCAGCTTGTCTCCAGATTTAATACACATTACAAATAGCTTGATTTTCATTTTGTTGCTCTTAAGCAGACACCTTTTTAAGTCAGGAAGTCAGTCTTCAACATCACCCTTTCATTCTCAAAATTAATTCCCACACCAGGAAACTCAGAGCCAAAGCTCAAAGCCACTTTTCCATACCGGTGTTCACAGACTGGCCTTGGGCCTAAAGATGTATTGAATAATTTAGAGCAAACTGGAACATTTTTATGGCCTCTTATAGCAGTTTTTCAGCTGTTTGAGCAGTCACAGCTGCATAAAGCAGGCAAAGTGAATCCCAGAACCTGAACCTGAACATAGAGATTGCTAGTTGTGATGTGTAAGACAAGATTAAACCTATTTTTGTATGTATTAATTTTTGTGATGGTAGCAAGCTTAGGGCAAAGCCTTTGATAAGAATTTTGCTAGTGTGTTTTTGATTACCTTGGTTCCTAGCCTTACAGAGACATTCATAAGGCACTGTTTTGTGTCTTTTAAGATGCTATTCCTCAATTAGTTGATCCTATTTTCTTTGCTTTTTAAGGGCAAGTATTTATTTCTCTCTAGCCATCTGCACCAAATGATAAGATATGGGCCCTAAGGCCCTTTTTTGGTTACACTCGCTGCTATTCCAATTTAGACTCATATTTAAATTTTGAGCTCTTTTGTGGGAGCATGTGGTTGAGAGCTGCAACACATTTAATAAATCTGTTATGATACACTGAATGAAGTAGAAAGCTGATGAACACAGATCAATTATTAGTTGGGCTTTAGACATATGTTTTAAGTGCACTTCCATGACTTGGTGTGTAAAGTTTAACTTACACAGTGCTTGACACAGAGTCACCAGTGAAATCATTGGCCTGGGCAAGGTTGGCATATCTATCCTCTGAAATTCTGTCAGATCACTAAATATGTAGATAAATGGTGTATCCTATAGCTTTTATCAAGAGTTTCAAAGGCTTTCTACCCTTAATTGTTGACTCTGGATATCTAAAGGATATTTAAAAATTTCACACTGCTTTAATCAAATACATACAAGACACTTGAGGTTTTCTTCTACAGTCTTCCTTATTTCCTCCGTACCACACTTTACTTCCTTTCATTCCCTTATACACTCACTGGGATGTGTACAGCTGGAAATTAAGCAAGTCAAATAAATATATCTGAATCCCAACGTGGGAATTCTGTAAGTTGCCTAATGGGTCTAGCATCCAATCTGTCTTGATAGGAGACAACTAATATTTAACATTTCCGTCCATGAAGAGTAGCTACTTAGACTGCTTAGAGAGTACCTTAAATTTTTGCATGCTATTTATTTTTCATTTCTGTGTGTTCTTAAACATCTTCCTATGTCTGTTTGCTGGCTGATAAATCTAGCTGTTATAGTCTTGGTGTAGACATCATTTATACCTAGAAAAGCATATCTGAAAATACATTACCTTTAAATAGCGGGATCCATCACATCTGAGCTCCCATGTCTGATAGCCAAAAAGCTCCATTTCATTTCAGAAGAAAAATTGCTTCTGTCAAGGTAAACAGAATGCATTATCCCCCTTTAATAACCATTTTTGAGCATGCTTCTGTATTACTTTTTTCACAGCTGTATTGCAATAAGCCTTAGAGTAATTGCCAGTTCTTCTGTCTAATAGGTTCATTATTCTTTTGCCATAATTGCAGCCATTAAACGTCCAATTGTTAAATTTCCACTCCTACATTTACTTAGTGTTACATTTTATAATGGGATATGTCATTACAGCACCCCAGTGGCTACAGCTGTTGTTCAAAGTGTTTCTAAAAGTCAATGAGATCTATTTGAGATATGTCTGTATTTTTGATTTTTCAGATTCTTTCCACTGCACTGTCATCTTTTTTTAGCTTTTACAAAGATAGCTACATTTAGCTACCCTTTACTCAAAGTTTAAGAACCTGACCTATTCAAGAAGGCATAAAGCTGTGATTTTAATATTTCTAAAGCACCGTTTTTTCACTTTTATGAAATGATTCATATATAACAACGTGATGGAGCAAAGATTTAACTAAGGGAAATTAACACTTATGGCTTAATAGCTTTTTGAGAGCACTGATTTATCTTTTGTCACGTTAAATTTGTTGGGCTTTTTCTTTGTTGTAAAAGAAGACTAACTCCTAGTGTTACCTACAGCTGTGGTAATAAAATGAACTTTTCAATGCCCCTTGCTTCATTACTTGGCATTTCTCAATGCCTTAAGAAATATGCCAGGGTTTACTTCTTATTTGTGTGAGAGGGACTTCTTGATTTGAAATGTTACATTTGGCCCTGATAACTACGCTCTATTTAAAAAAATAACTAAAAATCATTAGGAATCTTCTTTCTTTCTTAGAACGCTTACCATTTATATAGTTTGTGTGTGATAATCTGGAAGGTGCTGGCAACAACTATTGTCAGTCTCAATCAATGTCCTGGGAAAGCTGATACACCTTCCCCTATATTTGTGAGGTTATCCAGCCTCTTTTTAGGATATAACTTCATGTCCCTTTAAAACTCTCATAGGCGGTATGTCATTTTTATTACTCAGATTTCACCCTCCTCCATAAGGGGTTGATTAAAACTGCATTTGAAATGTATATCACATAAGGTTTTTTTATAGACCACATTTTCATTCTTAACCTCGTTACCAAGCTATAATTTTTTCAGTGATTAACCTAAAACTGCAGGATTTCATATCAGTATATGCAGTGCCTCATATCTTCTCCCTCATACATTATAGCAAAACCAATATGATATGGAATATGATCGCTTTGCAGAAAAAAAAAATATTTTTGTTTAAGTACTTTTAAATAGAAATATTTTCGATCCAAATTCCTTCCCATATTGTAGAACTTATATTGAAGACAAAAGCAGAAAGAAAAGAGGTCACAAAAAAAGTCTTCTTGGTTTCTTCCTGTATAGAGGAAAGCAAAGAAAACCCTCCCTTTTCTCCACTTCTAAATTGCAGTTCAAATCTACATCATTATCAAAGTAGAAAATTGTTACCACATCATGTCTGTGTATATGACATTTATCTGCTTGTTATAATCATGTTTTCAGTGCTGAGGTACAGGGTAATTAATTCTTTCAGTGTCTGGCACAAGATTACAGTTATACTAGATATGCCAAGGAGTTGAAGATGCCATTCAAATGTTCTGTTTTCTTGTGGAGTTCTTTTTGAGCAAAGTAGATGTAGCAAATTTCTCCTGTAATTGTCAGTTTTACAGCTACAGAACAGGCTTTGCTTTCCAGGATGCCTCGATTATGAAACTCAAGGAGAAACAAAAGCTGTGGGAAAAAAAATCCATCAGCTAGTAAATTGAAAGGAAAAAAAAACAAACAAACAATGGGATTAGTGTTTACATAAGCAAATATATAGCAGACAATATTTCTTTAATAATTTTTACCCTGTTTTCAGCTCTTTGGGGCATTGGGTAGAAGAAAACTGAAACATTCTTTATTTACAATCCAAGAGTTTCTTAGTCAGAAGATTATTGGATTGTGAATTTCAGATGTTTCAACCACATGTACTATTCACAAATAAAACATAAGTCATTCTGCAAGCCATAAAACTTAGTTAATAGTTTGCAATTCACATAGGCTAGAAATAATTCCCATTTACTTTTTCATTACATAAGTTACAAGTATCATCACCTTTCTTTTACTCACAAACCAGCATGGCTACAACAGCCCTGTTATGCAGAAATCATCAGTTCAACTCAGCAGGGTACCAAGAAGAGGCTGAACATGCTGAAACACCTCCTGGCTGACTCTGCAGCCTAAAGATCCATCCATGCTCTTGAGGCGTTTCCTAACACCTCTGAGAAGTGGGTAGGCCTGTGAGGTTGTGGAAATAGTTTTTAGCATAATCTGAAAAGTACAGCAAGGCTTTTGCACTGTTTTTTCATACATGAATTAAAAAGTCCCAGTTGTTTAATGCTTGAGTATACAGTTCATACGTCAAATGTCTCTGAAACAGTAGGGCTGTTCATAAGCTAAATGTGAAGGCAAAGTGCTGCTCTGAGTGAGGACCAGAGTGCTGTGTCACTGGGGTTTGAGTCCTGGATGGGGATTTGGAATGCATTGTGATCTTTAAAATGTGCTAGAAGTAATGTCAAGGGTAGGCTCTCTTCTGGTCAAGCTCTGAGAAAGTGTGAAGGCTTCTGTCACTGGAAAAGGCTGCTACTCCACTTTGTGGAAAAGGTAAATGATGCATTTTTTCCTTCCTGGCATTGCTGAAGTCAGTATTGAAAGACAGATATGAGCCTACTTTTGTGGAGGCAAATGAAGATCCACACAGCAGTGATCTGGGAATGTGCTTCTATGACATGGATGGTTGCCTAACACCATTTTTAAGGCTTAAAGAGCCAAAAAACACTGAAAAGGTTCCCACTGCCCAGCATGCTGCTGGGGAATGGGAGAGGAGAGCCTGTGTACACAGTCATTATGTTAGCTGAGTGGTAGAGTTGTATAGTGAGTGGTGCTTGTTCATACAACTGAAGGATGTATCTGTGGATTGAATATGACCTTTTTGCTTTCTGTTCTACACAAACACCATCAATTACATTCCAGCTGTAAAATCATTAGTAATGGAGACAGAAATGATGGAAGAAATGTAGTTTAACCTTCAGTAGTTTAACCTTCCCAAATTATGGCTCTTGTTCACATTGTATCAATTGCAAGTAAGGCCAATCCCTGCCTCTTCTAGACTATCAGTTGGAAAAAAATCTCCTGTGGCTTGGGAGTTGAATGACTTTGATATGGTATCATTGGTGTAAGCTGTAAACCACAGAGGACCTGCTATTTTTTGTGTTGAAGTCATCCCAAAGTCATTATTACAGTGACTTTTTCTGACTGACTATGCTTTCACTCCTGCTATTGTATTCTTTTCTTTTCTCCCAACAGTACACCAACATATCAGCTTGAGCTTGAAATAATAATAACATTTTAGATAGTTTATGACACAGCCTTAACCTTCTTTAATAGCAGTTTTATGTATTCAATATTCTGCTGCTCTTGTTGGCTTGCAGTGCTTCAGAAGTGCTGGTCACTAAATAAAATAAAGTTCATATTTATTGCTATGTGTCATCTAAAAGCAATCACTCAAAACAAGAATTATAATATCTTCTACAGATGAAAATGTTTTTGTGATGGAAGTTGGCAAGGCCAATCTGTTATCATGAGGCATGGAGAAGAAAGGCCAGTGTTCTTGACTGTTTAGTGAATGCACTTATTTTCTTTTTGCAATTTTCATTATGGCAAATTGTTTGACCTAGCAGAGAGACACCTTCTCAAGGCTGAGATCATGTTGTTTTGCTAGTATAATTCCATCACAGTCAACAATGAATATAAATGGAAAAATGAGGCAGAAAGGTACAACAGTATAGAATGATTTGTTTTCAGATCAGTAATCAGTGTCTATTTAAAATAAAATAGAAATATATGAAATGAGATACTTTGACTCCATTTTATTAAGATGAAGTGAAGTTTTATTACTAGTGTTATGATCAAATGAAGGAAAATGGGGGTAGTGAGAGCTATGCACAGGAGAATAAAGGCAAACAGCTAAAAATCTGTTATATTAACCTAACAGTTTCTGACATTCTGTAAAGTCATTGAGATGTGATTTTTCATCCAAAGCTAAAAAGTTCCTGTGATAGTATTAGTTAAATAAAAAAGGAAAATGGAAGTCCTGTATGTTGCTGGTATCTCCACTGCAGGAGACACCTATGCCTGATTTTCTTTAGGACAGTGTGGAAGAATAAAAATGCAAATTTTCTCATCTAAATTTTACAGAATAAATAGCAAAATAATAGCTAAAATAGCAAAAATTACTGGCAGAATAGTAACTTCTACAAACAAAAGCACTGCTTTTTCCATTACCTTGCCAAGTCAATACAGTGGCATTTAACTGTACATATTCTTTCTTTCTTTTTAAAATGGATTTGTTTCTTTTTTTGTTAGATTTTCAATGTAATGAAAATGTTAAGCCTAGGGTCATTCTTTCTTGAATTTTTACAAGTTAGTAAATATTATTTTACAGTATAAAGCAGTATGTGAAGGAGCATCAGCCCTTAATTCATACTTATGCAGCCCAGTAGTCATGTAGTTACACTGGGCCAAATTTAACAATGCTGAAGGAGAAAAACATGCACAGGTTTATCTTATGAACCTTTAAAGACGTGAGGTGCTTGCTCATGTCTGTAGTTCCACAGAAGTTAAATTGAATTATGCAAATAAGACCACATGTGTACATGCTGTCAGGTTCCAGTTAATAAATGATCTTCCACCTCTGTTATTTTCACAAAATATACAAAAAAGATGCTCATGTAGACACTTCTTCAAAAATATGAACAAAAGTTTCCATGAAATTAGAAAAATAACACTAGTCTGCCTTACTGTGAATCAAACTGCAAATACAGTGTTTCACTTTCTGCATTTCTGAACTGTTTTAAGTACATTATAACTCCATATATATGTTGACATCCACTGAAAGCATAGTTATTAGTCCTTGGATATATACTGTCCTGGTTTCCTGGGGTTTGTGGGGCCTGAGTCTAATTTACGTGAAGTCTCGGACACCTGTTGAGTGTCCAAAAGGAACTGGATAGGAGTGTTTAAATAGATCTGCTGAGCTGAGATTTGCCTCCCCATTGCAGCCAAAAAAGAAGGTACAGTTACCTTAGCACAAATTATAATCAGACCCAGTACTTTCACATACCTTTATTTTAGATCCTGGCATTGCAGGTGTAAATGTGTGCATGTCATCAGAGAGTGGACAATTCATATAAACATGTATTTAATATGGCAGTGATCTCTGGAGGGAATTATTACATGTGTACACACACATCCATACGTACCTGCAGCACTGCCTGCAAACACAAATGCCTTTGAGAATTGAATCGGCAGAGATGCTCAAGATTGTGATAATCCTCAGCAGCTTTGCCAGCTCGCCTTTGCAACACTCCTCAAGCACATGACTCAAACACACTCACAAACACCCAGGTAGAGGGCTCTGCCTCACATGGCCTTTTCATCACCAGTGGCTTGGCTTCTTGAGAGATGCTGAGGGGAGTGAATCTAGTCTTTAGTCTTGGTTTCCTCTGGATGTGTAAGCGGGGTAAAGAGATATGATAAAAAGAGATCTGCCTCGCTGTATACTAGGTCATGCTCAGACTTAGTAGTGGTTCAAACTACTGCAGGCCAACTCAGAGAAATGGGAAGAAATACTTCTGGGCCCTTTTTGTCAAATCCCTGGATTGATTTGTTTTTGACTATTCCTGCAGTCAGAGTTGACTGAACATAGAGTAGAAATTGCTGCCTTGAAATAGGGAAGACTTAGTAAAATAATGTTATTTTTTTCAGCCACTGCTTGCTGAGATATTTTTTTAAAACACAAAATTTTTATTTTTATTTTACTTATGCTTTTTAGAAAGCTTTTTGGTTGGAGTCTGTGACAAATTGTCCTGTTTCACAGTCTGTTTTTGAAAAAGTTAATTCTGACTGATTTATGAATTACGAATCACCAATCTTTCTTATTCTTTGTTTCATTTTTGAGATATATTGATAGTTCTGAGTCATATGAAAAAGACTTTGCATATGTCAGTGGTTACTGGAATTGCTAATACAGTCAGCAATGATTTGCCACAGCACTGGATAAAAATGTTCTTATGGAAAAGATCTCTGAGTGGGAGCTCATTTTGAGAGAGTAAAGAGGATCTTGCCATGTTTATATTCTCCTTTCTTCCAAAGTTTTGGGAAGTCTGCTATATCTAATTTGTAGAACACTTGAAATGGTTCTAAAAATCACATTTAAAAAAAGGTTAGAAGTTTTTTTATGCATTTTCTGAACACTCTGAATTTAACAGACTGACATCTGATATTTGCTAAAGAAACACATTTAAACTAGAAGAAGAAAATACCACTTCATATTTTCACTTTGGCTGCTACAACTCCATGGTTTTCAGTGGAGTTAACCAACAGAAAGATGCTGATCCTGAAGACGTACATACCCACGACCTCAGCCACTGGTTTACTGCTAATCAGACTATCTGAAGTCCAAATGTTGCCTGTGTGATTCCCACAGTTGTTTTCTGCATGTTCTTGCTTTAGGTCTGGGTAAGCAAATAACAAACTGCAGGCATTCAAATGGAGCCCTTAAGTCAGAGATGTTGCTCACTTACCTGTTTAGACTATGTACTGTTTGAGCACACTGCTTAATTGAAGTAATAGTGAGAACAATCAAGCTTACTGTGGTGGTTTTTTCAGTGTTTATTAGGCTGTAAAGACTGTGCATATGCTTTTTTCCCAATGGTAATGAGGATTCCTTGTCATATGCAACAAGCATAGTCCAGATGAGTGTGCTGTCTACTAATTTGCCATTATGAATTCCAGTCTGAAAGCAGTCAGGGGAGTAAACACTTGACCTAGTCTAAAATCAATATAAACAATCACTTATTGACATATTTTAGGAGGAAATTTAGTATCAAATGGAGTAATTAAGTGTGGTTCCTCCATATTTTACAACCTGTACTTTTGCAGAGATGTATTTAAAAAATCCAAAATAAGTTTAAATTACTGCATACTTCTCACAATCCCAAGCCCCAAACTTTCCAAAACTGGGTTCAATTTTATCTTCTTTTTAGGCCTCAAAAATATTATAGAAGCTGTTTTAGCATGCTAATTTATCTTCATGAGGCATTTTTGAATCAGCTCAAATTCTTCAAGAGTGCGTAGAACCTGTTTTTCACAATAATTCTGTTTTGAGTATATTGACAATCATGACAGCAAGCACTTGTGACTGTATAGCAAAGGGTGACATAAGAATAGTCTGTGCTTTCTGTTCAAGTTACCATTGAGAACAGATGATCTGTCATAGCTTTTAGTGACAAAAGTCACGTCCACACTACTGAGATTCCAATTAGCCAACTTTGAACACAGTCCATTTGTCAGATTTGAGGTAGCGAGCATTGCTGTTAGCTGGAAGCAAGAGACACTTCTCCACAGGGAAAGCTATTACTGGCATAACACAGGGAAATATTCAATTGTTCTCTACAAGATATAACTTTTGTCTCATCAGCAAGTATGGCATAAAACCTGGCCAGGCTTCCTGCTTAACAATTGTAGCACAGCTTTCTTTCATCAGATTTTGATAACTTCGTCAGAGATGGGTACCAGTCTCTGGATTTTGACATTGCCAATTTAATATAACCTGATAAAATCTCTTAAACAGATTAAAATACTCTGATAAGTTTCACCTTTTCAATTTTTCTTGATGCTTTCTGTGAGTACCCTAGGGCACAATATGAATATTAATAATAATGTCTAAGGTAACGCAAATCTGTCTGCCAAAACATACCATTTCCATTCTTTATCTCTGTTTTGTTTCCATTTATTTTCTCTATCAACAGTAGTTGTTGAAGTACAAAAGAAGACACGTACCTAATACTTCTCTATATTTAGGTTTTCCATAAATTGTGTGATCTTCTACAGAACTATGATTGAAGCTGGTTATGTAAAAGTAATTCAGAGAATAGTTTATGTAAAAAATTAATAAATATATATGGTCTGCAGTTCAGCAAAATACTTAAACATACACCTTTTCATAGTCTGATTTAGGTTCTAAAACCAGATTTGGACAGTATTTTTGAAACAACACTTCGTGCTAGAAACTATGGGAATACTGGGAAATTATTTCTTTAAAACAAACAAACAAACAAAAGGATTAATGTGTATTAGTTAAAAGAGTAGTACTTTTCTCTTGTTTAACCCTTTTATATGCATTCTCTGAGCCTCCTGCTGAAGTCCTACATCCGTTCCTTTAGTCATTGTTTCTTTCAGAAAAGTCCAGATCCTGAAGGCAAAGATACTTGCAAGTGGTTTACTCTTGGTAAGAGTGGTCCAACAGGCTGTGCCCTGTTACCCAGACTAAGATAACAGTGATACCAAACCTTTGCATACTCATGCAGGGTCCATTCTCTCCCTTCTGAAAATCACTGTGGAAGAATTGTATTGTATCAGCTGTGGCCCTTCTCTCTCTGTTTGGGCTGCTTTGCCAGGGATCACGTTAACCCTTGTAACCTATTTAGATTGTCAGTTGTCAGTTCCTTGGCCCTTGTCCTCTTATTTGTTTACAATGCACCTGACACTCTTAGAGTGCAATAATTAAAGATATAATGGATATAAAAATATATGGTATGCCCCAGTTGATCTCCATCTCACTTTTAAGGCGAGATCACTTAAGGAAGGAAGAAAGAGGTATAATGCATAGATTTGAAACTCAATTAATCACTTATTTGGTAGGATGTTTTTTTATTTCAAGTTGAATCTTTCTGTAAATCTCAGTAATCTAACTGAATCTAATCTTATCTAATCTAATCATGTCATCCATGTGACCAAGACACTCTATTTTTCCTTTGGTAAGTTCCTCCCTTGCCTATCAGCTGCTCAGACAAGAACAGAACTAAAATTCCATTTGCTCCTTAACACTAGTGAGCAATGATTATTCATGAAGCCTGAGAAACATCTTTAATAGCAGTTTTGTCTGACTTGATCATCTTTCACTGCCTTCTGGAAAGGTTTACCAAGAGATCCTATTTTTCAAACTCCATATTTCAAACTGAATCTGCAATCTAGTTTCTGATGACATTAAGTGAGATAGAAAGTTAGATGGAAGTCAGATAACACTCTGTCATATGCTTAGAAAGTTCATTAAGATGACATCCATTTCCTGACTTTCATTGAGTTTCTCATGCAAGTTCTGCTACAGTTGACAAAGGGGGTTTCTTTAATTTGCAGTAGATATGTATCTTGAACGCAGAGTTAGGAAACTTCTAGTATTCTAACTATGTTTGCTTTTTGCCTTAATTTTGTAATTCATTGTTGCAATCCACTGTATAACTGAAAAATTTCACTTCTTTCTTTGTCAAATGTTTGTAGATGTTATAATATTCCCTATAGCCATTCTTTAGCAAAGCTTAACAGTGCTCTAATCCTTCTTCAAAAGCATCCTCTCTAATCTACACATAACCTCTCAGGTTTTTTTCTGAATTATGTTTAGTTCACTGACACCTTTCCAGTATTAGAGTGCCAAAATCTGTGTACTGAATTCCATGTGCAATCTCACCAAAGCCACAGGGAGAAAGATGATCACCTCATTGGGCTGTGGTACAGTATCTCTACAACACAGTCAGTTGCTGTTTTGGCTGCCTCAGATCTTCACTGCAAGGTTTAATTTGCCAGGCTTGGCTGTCTCTTTGGACTTTCCAGTACGTTCCTTCTATGGAATTGCAGTGCTTCAAAGCATAACAAAGCATGATTTGGAGTTTTGGAGGTAGATTTTAATTCTTAGTATTTTTACTCATATTTCTAATATTTAAGATTTTTTTTGTATGATTTCTCTGTCTTAGGCTAGAACATAAACCCATCGAATTTATTATAATATTATATGCTGATATATGAAATATTTATTTTCTACTTCCTTTAAATTGTTACTGTTAAAGCATGCTGGCCTCCTGTTTGTGGCAATCTTTGCTTGCATCCTGTCGCTAAGACAGTGATCACATCCGAGATAATTTCAATACATTTTTAATAAGATTTTGTGAGTATTTTGCAAAGTCTGTTGATACATCAAACTCTAAAGACAAAACAAGTGCAATCCCAGGAGCATCGTTCTTATGTCTGGTTTCTATATGCATGAAAAAAATTAAAAATTAAATTCGATATAGATCAGACCAAAAGGTTGGGAGGGTCTGTAAGGGGGAGATTAGAACTGAAAATGGTGATGGAAAAACATCACCAAATGTTGGATAAACATTCTGAAATCAGTAAGGTGACATCTAATACAGACAGAACTCTAGATGGAAACACCGATTCACTGTGAATTGATTAGCTGTGCAAAATCCCTGCAGATAATTATCTGGCCATAAACTGAATAGGAATCACTCCACAAATGTGATGCTGGATGAAAACAGTAAAAGCCATTCTGAAGTGTGGAACAGGAGTCCAATCTAATTATACCATGATTTTTAGTACTGCTGGGGCTCTCCAGGACCACTATACTCCATTTGCAACCTCACCCTTAAATGTGTGGACAGTTTAGAGAAAGCTGAGAGAATGTCAGCAAGAACAACACAAGGTTTAGAAATGAAAAATAGATAGAACTTGTTGCTAAAGAAGCAGCTGAATGTAATACTCACTTGAGAGAAATGTTGTACTGAAAAAGGCAATGATATGTGTTTTTTATTTACCTGTTTCTACTTATAATAATGATAAATAAACAGGTCTGTTTGAAACACGTAATATCATTCTGATGTTAGGAAAGCCTTTTGATTTATAGGAAAAGAGGTTGGGAACAGGCTACCTCTGGAAGTTTTGCAAGGTTTTGGCAGAAGATTTTGGGAAAAGCAAGTAGGGTAACAATTCCCTATTCTATCTCAGAGTAAGGAGAACTCTTCTTAAGGCCTTGTCTAGGTCCCTATAGTCATGAATCTCTATGCACAGAGCTTTTTCTGTGTCTCAGATTTAAAGCAATATAAACTGTCAAAGAGGTCTGACTTGATACAGACCTTATTTTAGACCCCAGTCACCCTCACGATCCCTCTCGCAAATGTTAGTGTAGCTTGTTGTAGAAATAAACTGAAGTCAAATTTCACTGATAACAACATTTCATTGAAGCTTTTTGTGTTCAACAAACTTTTCCTGAAATGAAGACAGAGATCTGGGAAAACACACCTGTCTCCAGGTGAGTGTGACCAAGGGAAGGGTGATAAAAACTTTGGGCTCCCGAGCCAGGCATACAGAGATAACAGGTTTTCTCTCTTTCTTAACTATCCATACCACCTTTTCTTATTTCTCTTTTTTATAGACCAAACTTGAAAAAGAGGGGAAAAAAAAATCCCCAAACCCACTGTGCAGGCAGTTCAGTCATGCTTTAAATCATTAGTAAGATAATCATCCTGATCATTTATTACTTGGTCTAATTTCTCATTAGTGTACTTTTTCTTCTTGATATCTTCAAATATTATTCTATTCACTGTTTCTTCTTTAACTGAGATTACCCCAGTGTACATTCCATTGCTCTTACCTTTGTCCAACTCTGCTCATTTATATATAATTTCCTCAATTTCCAGAACATTCTTGCTGCCCTCCATTCTTTGAGTAGACATTTGGGAAGCTGTACTGGCTGCTTGGTGTTTTCCTTTCTTTGTTAGCAGTTTTATATTGTATTCTGATGCCTTTCAGGAGTTGGAGCATCCTTGAACTTCGTTATCTACTAATCTGGGAATCCATTCTTTAGCATGCACTAAAGGACTAATGGGCACTACCAGGGAGCATCCCTACTATTTAAAATTGGCTCATAGTATGAAAAATTGCCGTAAGGAAAGTTAGATCCATGCTGAACATTCTTTGTCTAGAATCTTTACTTTTATGACTCATGAAATTATCTCTTATATATTTAAATTTTCAGATTTAAACTCCATTATTTTGCCACCCTGCAAATATAAAGAAACTATATCCAGGCCTTACATACCTTCCTATATATATGCAAAAACTATAACCAGTCCCAGAAATTATTACCTGTATATAGAGGTCAGGAGAGAGAGAGTGCAAAACCACACCGCAGCTCATTTTAGCTGCCACTGTTTGGTTGACATGGGTAATGGGATTCAAGTAAAAGCAGTGTGAAGAATTCCTGCTCAGACAGCTATCAAGCAGGGAAACTGTGAACCCCTCTTTGTGTTTTTCACACTGTTTCTCAAATGAACAGCAAGCAGAGAACCCAATGGAGACCCAAGGCTGGTTTGCACTGGCCATCCAGAAGTGTTTGGCCAGCTTCGAGTGTTTAGGTACATGGTTACTATAACCCTCGCTAATGAATCACTCCATTAGTATTACAGATTTTACCTGAATTGTTCTGTGACCACCTCTCAACAGTACTGGAGCATCTCACAGCCTTTAAATTTGTCTATCCACACACCATTCCAAAAAGCCACTGTTATTGCTTTCTAAATAGGCAAACTGAGTGCCAGTTAAATGTCAAGCTTAAAGTCATAAAGGTTTGCTGCAGATCCCAGGTCTGTAGGAACTCAACCTAACAGTCACAAAGTGATGACATGCAGGACATTATATGTTACTGCAGATTACTGAGAGCAAAAATACCTGAAGATGGAATTAAATGAAATAACCTTTAAATAAAAAGCCCCAACAAGTTGTCATCAGATGTGGCCACTGAATATCCTCCTCAATTTCGATTTGAAACACCACCTTTTTAGCACCCACAGTCCCTTTAATGAAACAATGCCAGTTAGCTGTGCAGAAAACAGGACACAGCGGTCCCAGCTAATAAAACCTGGAATTTTTGGGCACTGTAGATATAGAAGTTCATGACTGAGTGGTTTAAAGAGTAAAGTTTTTATTTGTGCTAGGGATCCATGAAAGACAGGCAGCAAGAAAGGTGAAAGCATAAGATGCAGAGGTATATGTCATCAAGTACTGATGCCAGTAAATGGAACTGCTCTACTTTTAATTTAAAATAAATTCTTAACACAGCTGTGTCTACCATTATACAATTGCCCACAAAATTAACACACACAGTACTTGTGGAAATTTGCATTTACAGATATTGCAGCCTTCGCTTGTAATACAGTAGCCACAGTTTGAACTTGTCAGCCTTGAAAATGCCCCATGAACCTTTTAATTTATAGAAGTTATGAAGCTGTAGAAATGTAAAAGCCATACAAGGGGAAACTATTAATCCTATTACATGTCCTACTAGAGGAATGAGCAAAGTAGATGATTCATTCCTGTATTAAAACAAGGTAAAAACTGTGAGGATAGATACCTTTATTTTCTAAATCTCTTGAGTGGACTCTAAGTCAATCCTACTAAACAGACAGTAAATACTGTAAGATCTGATTAGTGTGCAAGCCAATGGCTTTATAACCCTAAAATCTTTATGACCCATCTCTGTAGGCAGGAAGGGTATGTTTTGACTTTGTCCTGGATTACAGTCTGCTGTTGCTAGAGAATGACTGACAGCTTAGACAATCAAACCAGCATTTTTTGTACACACATATGTGTGTCTCCGTATGTATTTCAATCCATAAAAATTTAGAAAATTCAAAAGCAACTTGAACACCACATTGCTGAGTTCATATGCAGGTTTTATTCAAGCAAAATTCCTGTTTGCTTCGGAAAAATTGGAAAAGGATGGCAAGGACCTGTCCTTAATCATCAGAATAGCACACATTGCACTGTAGCAATGTCCCTGGCTGGTCCACATTCAAAACGCTTGGATATATGTCCTTTATCTTCCTGCCAGAATCTGAGTCCTGAGAAAATCAAGGTTGGCAAAGGAGTAAAACTAAAAGTAATTTTCAAATGCTTTGTTTTAAAGTCATTTATCAAAATTTGGGAGCCAAAAGTAGCTTCAGCCTGTTATTGCAGATTGAGGTCTGCTGAAGACTTTCATCAGGCTTCACTCTAAGCACATCAGTCATACTTTAGATATAAAAATATCTGCTAAATTGCAGAAAGTAAAATATGTGTACTGGTCCTTGCAGGATGAGGGCTTTGAACTATGGGTGAAACTTTGCAAATTATTTTGTCACTCAATTGTTTTACAAGAGTTTAGGAAACATCTTCAAGTACCAAAATGAATTCATTTACAGCATATATTAATTTGGGAAACTGCTCTTTACACTGTAAGACCTCAAAAATCTTAAGACAATGGGGTAAGCAGTGTAGAAAGGATCATAAAATATTGCAGCTGCATGCCATTCTTCAGCCATTTTTATGCTCATGATTATTGCTAATTTATAAATCCCTAGAAATAGGTGTTTCTAATAGATCTGCTGATAGATCCTGAATGAGAGTCACACAAATGGCGCGCTGTAATTAGACAGGGGGAGGGGAAATGAGTCTGATGTTCTGCCAGAGCTCATTAAAACAGTTGTGCACTCCAGTGCACAGAACATCGCTCATGACTGGTAACAGAGGAACACACTACTAGCTGGATAGGGAGGAGAACATGAAATTATTTTTCTAATAACTGGAAAAAAAATTGGAGAAGAATTGGGAAGTAAAAAGAACAGTGATTCTTTTCAGGGACTGAGATAATTCTGCTCCTGATCATATGTTGGTAAACCAAAATGCAATTATGCTTTACCATTTATTAGCAGGGCAAAGGTTTACTGCTCAGAAGTGCCAAGGCCAGAGTCAGTGTCTTTACTGCCTAATCTGACTGGCATTTATTTGGCAATGTGCACAAATTTCTTGGCAGATCTGGTGGTTGCAATTGCTAATCATGTACTATATGTTCCTTTGCATTTATATTTGACAACATAAAAAGATGTGTGTGGTACCTAGAGCTGCCATTTCTTATTAAAGCTGATGCAGTTTTAGAAAGCATTTCATTTGGGGACAACTTTCATGCATTCTTACTCATCCTTGCTTTCTAATGGCCAATTTTTGACTCTGAAGGATGCTCTTAATATGTAGATTAACACAGATCACCATTTGCTCCAGCAATGCCAAATGAAACAGAAATTGCTAGCTGGCGTCTTGGCTTTGCTGCATTTACTTTGGCCAGACAGAATGGACATCCTTGCATGAGGTAGCAGAGGAGAGGGGGAAAATATTGTTGAATGCACTAACAGACTCATGAAATTTCTGCAAACTAATGTTCTGTAGTTCACAGAAAGGTAAAAAGCAGTGAAGGAGGGGCATGTACAGCAAAATAGCCTTAGGTGCATTAAAACCATTAGAAAAAAAAAGAGAAAGTAAATAATGTGTAAAATACTAAGAATGGTGATAAATGAGAGCAGATGTAGACTTGAAATGAGGAGTTAGGGTAAGCTATTTAGTAACCAATTAACAAAATTAGTGTAATGAAGCTTTCTGTTAAAAATGCAAGAATATTTCCCTCCTGTCCCACACAAGAAGAAGCTTTGGAGAGTTTGAAGGTTACTTCAGTCACAGCATGTCAGAGCAGGAGGCCAAATTTCAGAACCTCTTCTGCAAAGGTCTTGAGGGAGAACATAGGTCTTTAAAGGTCTAATATTATCTATTTAATACTTCTTTGGCTTTCACAAACTTTCGTAGCCAGTATAGGGTATTATTATTCTGTAAATCATGTACCAAGAAAATATCATTCTCATTTATACAGGGCAGGTGAGAAGATTTGTCCCCAGTCAGATATTTGGGTAAGCTGAAGAACTGAACAAAAATCTTGAGTCCTGGTTTGGTTAGTAAATGGTATTGCCCAGCAAACTAGATTTGGAATTCCTTGTTTGAATGCTATTCCCATACCCTCTGGATATACTGTGCTCATATTAC
Source organism: Campylorhamphus procurvoides (assembly GCA_013396655.1). NCBI lineage: Eukaryota > Metazoa > Chordata > Aves > Passeriformes > Dendrocolaptidae > Campylorhamphus > Campylorhamphus procurvoides. The sequence continues at coordinate 576,489 of WBMV01000695.1, read as the reverse complement.
AGTAACAATGCTATCTCTGTTCATTACTTATTGATCAGAGGCAATAAAAATCCCTGGATCCAGGTCTGATTTCAACTGTAATCCTATACATGTGGTGGGAAACCAAAGCTGATAACTTTTTCTCAGTAGGAATGTGTGAATCCAGACTGAACACCTGTCAGCCACTCCTAATCCAAATCATGAACAAATGACTGCATATAAACATATTGCTGTAAGACCACACACAGTGAGACGAGGCACTGACAGAAATGCTAATGGAAACCAGCTTTTTTCTATTCTGGGGAAAGCAAATAGCAGAAGCATCTCTAAGGTTTGCTTTGGTAGCTGCTCTGGCATTGGTGATCCTATGTAGATTGACATTTGCTGGGAATCTGGGATAGAGATTCTCCTGTACATGGCAATTTGAGACTGGACCTTACAAACCAGGACAACCATGGAAGTCGTGGCTACTTGGAAAGGAAAATTTTCAGTGCCTTTGCTTCTACTGCTGTGTTATGTTCTCAGATAGATAACTACTTTAGATCTATGCCAATGCTTGGGCAAGCTTTGCAAATGCATGAGAAAGTTTTCATGACAAAAGCCAGGGAATAGCAGAGAAAGGTCCTGGGAAAGGTGAATTTTCAGGCTCTGTGACACATTATAGCTGGTGAAATGGAGCAGTTAGCTGTGCTATCAGCAGTTCTGAACTAAGAGATTTTAGAACAGAGATAAAAAACCAAGTTGATAACTTGTTTAAGGCATCATACAAATTCACAGCTTAGAATAACTGAAACCTACAATTATTGCTAATACTAAACATACATATTAAAGGTAAAGCCTAGGAATATGTCCAGGCCTTTACAATACTTCCTACATTTACTTTTTTCCTTCTGCACAGAGTTTCTCTTTGTAAATGTATAAACAGGTGTTAAGATGAACCAGTAAAGAGGTTACAGAACATTAATTGCTGCTTTGAAGTGTTATCTTTAGGGAAAGTAAATTAAAACATAAACAAAGCAAGTAATAAGTATGCTCCTGAGGCAACAGATAAGACTCACTTAGAGAAGCCTCAGCACCAAGTGACCCAGGATTTTTATTGCTGCTGAGAGAGAGGAAAGGCTGTCCTGTATCACAAGTGGCCATTCCTGAAGTCAGGGAAGTATGTAACGTGGACACCAATTTTTTAACAGGTTCTTCTGAAGTGGGTAGTTCAGCATTGTTACACCAGATCTTGACCAGAGGACTGTTCTTTAATTGGCTGAATCTGCAGGGGCCTGGCTAAAGGTGTGCTGTTGCTGTGTTGTATCTGGAGGCCTGGCACACTCTGTGTGGTAGACTTGTCCGTCTAGTTATTTGAGGGTATTTTACCTGAGTAAACTAGGATGTTTGGTAGCAACTCTGTCCCAGCTGAGATAGCACTTGCAATGTTGAAGTTTACAGGACAGATGAATGCAGTCTGGATAGAGGTGAGGAAACTAATCTTTCTTTGGCAAGAATAATTTTGCTATCAAATTCAATGGTACAAGCAAAATTTTTTGTCCAGTATATGCAAATCTGACTCTTTTGATCACAGGGCTCTCTTGAGCTTAGTTGTATGGCACGACTCATTCAGAATTAAAGGCTACTGCTATGGGCATCAGTTATTGTGATGAATTCCCAAGGTATATTCCAAGCTCTGGATTCCTTGCTAGGTTGTGGTGCTATCTAGTGATTTTTGTTTCAGTTCTGGGGTTTGACATTTCATATTAATAAATGGTGTATGTAAGACAGTGGGCATTAATATCAGAGTGGGTAGGAGCTTTACTGGCCCTGACATTTGATGAAGAGCTCATCTACCTACATAAATCAGCTCGGTTACTGGAGGACTTTGTGATGTGTTTATTTCTGAACAATAACACAAGCCAAACAGATACATCAGTAACAGGAAAGAAAGAACATATCAACAGGAGTCTGAATGGAGAACAAATACTGATGAGAATGAAACCTTATCTCTGGTTGCAGGAGTTGGTGTTCCCTGCTGCCAACAGCTTTCACAAACCAAAGAGAGAGAAATGTTTTATAAAAATTATAAAGAAGTTGGGAGAAACCCTTAGATAACTATCCACCTACATGTAGCTGTCACTGAAAAACCGAACAGCAGGGATAGAATCCAATAAATGCTTATTCTTCTGTATGGCCAAATGTCAGCCATGGGGCTTTAGTGAAAATGAACAAGCTCTATCTTGAGTAAATATATATATTAATAGCTTGGAGCTGCACTATCAAAGAAAAACAGCTGAACAGCAGAACAACAAAACAAAGAAGCTCTGAGGCCTTCCACTGCCTACAGCAATATGCAGTTGAAGATGAATACTCTCCTCATTTCCATTCTAAAATAAACTCTATCTTCAATGCCATCAGTACTATCAGTGTCATCACTGCAACTGCAGTGTGAGTTTGATGCAATAACTATTAATTAGACCATTTTGCCCTCTTTCAACAACAGCCCTAGTGCATCAGTTCCTAATGGAGTTTATCTTATTGTATTTTGATTTTGCTCAGAGCAGCCTTTCTGAATTCTAAGTTACTGTAAGGTAATTGAAAGTACAGCAAAGGTTATAGAATACCCTTCATACTTTACCAGCTCATCTGCTTCACAACATTACACATCAGCAGCATAAACAGCCAACTCAATAATGAAGAATGCTGACATAAAAAATAGCACCCTACAATTACACACTCTAAGTCTTTTCACTCCTCTCTCAGGGGTCAGCAAGGTGAACAAAACTGGGAATATCAAAAAGAGAGTGCAAACCAGTTAAAACTTCAGAGGCAAGAACCACTTATCCTTAAAACATCATCAGGAGTTCCATTTGTCTTACACCATGATGATTGTCCTATATAGCTTTGATACTTCTGGGTTAGTTTAAATCTAATAGTTTCTTTTGTCAGCCTATGGGTACTCTTGGCATGTTTTCTAACTTGCTGGTTTAAGTCCTTCTACTGGAACTTGAAAGAGCAGTAAGTTAATTTGCCTTGTAGAAGCACAGGTTGCGGCATCATCACTCTGCACAGGGAGTGATGCACATCTGCCTGTACTGACATTGCTGTGGCTTCTGCCTCCTTCAGTTACTGAGAAGAGATAGGACAAGGAATACAGGTCTTTTCTTATCTAGCTGTCTGATCTGCTCCTTTGTGTCATCACAAACACAGCTCAGCTGCTCAGCTTCAGCAAAATGCAAAAAAGAAAAACTCAGGGTTTCTTCTGAAAATACAGCTTCTTCAGTTTGTTGCAGGATCCAGCCCCAAAATGCTGCAAAGATTTCCTAATATTCCCACCAATGTATGGCTCCCTTTTCCTAAACTGTGGAGATTACAGTTGTTTTCCACCAATCCATGAACATGTAGACTGATGTTTACCTATAGTTTTGGAAGGGGACAATGAGTTTTATTGATCATCACTACTGTAATACTTGCTGTTGCTGTGGGTGAGTTTCTGCTTCCTCACTCAAATGAATCATCTGAAGTTTAAGAGCTAATCTATCAAGCAAGGCATTTTTTATGTCTATACTCATAGATAGATAGATAGACAGACAGACAGACAGACAGACACATGTTAGTATGTTAGAATCAGCTGTTCCATGAAATTGCTATTTCCTGTCTCTGGATTGGGAAATATTCTGAAGGAAAGCACATTCTGGCCAAATTTCATTTCAGTAATTACTGAGATATGTGGATTTGGATTTTTTTTTAATGGACAAGAAACTAAGATGGAACCTAATTTTTTTAAAACTGCACAATGCCATGACTCACATTTGGCTCCAGTTTCTGCTTTTCAGGTTTATCATAACCAGTAAGCCCACATGTAACTAGATTGCATGTATCTGCTCCAGCAGCTTTTGTGCAAGCAAAACCCCCATTGACTCCCACTGACTTAAGGGAAGCATCTTATTGCTACTGATGATGAGTTTGAGTTCCTACAAGTGTGAAGCTTTAGGTCCAAATGTGCTGAGAGGCTTAAAAATATCTATGAACATAACTACAGATAATCAGTGTTACTGAAATGTCAGAGAAGTAACTCAAAAAGTGTCATGATGCAGTTTCCTTATCACTGAAGTTATCCCTGAAAGGAAGGAGAACTACAGGGGCTTCCATAATCTTTTTATAAAATCATTATGGCTTCATCCCTTTGGAATGCCTGATGCTCTTGGCTCTCCAGAGTGGAACAGGAACAAAGTGAGCACATAGGATAGTCCTGAAATCTTTGATTTTGAGATTCAGTGCAAGTTTTGCCTGAGTGTTTAATGAGGTAGATGCTAGGATGGAAGCTTGAGGATTTAGCCATATATGTCTCTCTGGTTTGAACTCTCAGGTATTTAAAACTCCATTATTGTTTTAGTAAAGCTGTGTAAGAATTTGCTGAAAATGCTGTCTCCCTTGATTATTAATGTCTACAGGATATTTCTTATGATAAATATTAATAATTTTCAAGGACATGGATGAATGCATTTTTATAATTATCAAAAAGCAGACATACTGGTTTAGTGTTTAAAATTAATTATAGTATGGAAAATAGCATTCCATAAGGGAATTATATTAACTCATCAGACTGAGTTCATTTTGCCTTTCAATTTACATTTGTTAAATTTTATTTACTGATTTTGTATTTAACTTCTAAGCACCTAGTGAAATCTCAGTTTTTGTAACTAGAGGACTTTACTCCTGAATGTTTGATTTTATGTGTATTTAGTTTATACCACCATATATTTGAACCTGTTACAGGTCCATAAATACTAATAACTTAAGAGGAAAATAAGAGTAATGAATTTTCAAAAAGTTCCTTCAGTTGCAACATTATTTATGGCATGAGAATGGAAAACTAGTATTTAATGGTTTTAAATCGGTTTTCCTTCTTGATACCTCAGTTTAGCATGTTACTGAAAGGCAAGGGGGAACAAGAACTAGTGGCAATTAGATATTGCCGATTTCAGAGACAACTAAACATTTCATGACCTCGTCTGGCTCTCCTGTGTACTACCATAGGGATTACATTCCATCCCAAAAATGTATCTCGTTGGCCATGCACTGTTATAAGCCATCTTTTTCATAGTGGGAATGATGATCTGGTTACGCTTAATTGCAGAAGCCTGTGATAAATGGGAACCAGCTGTTCAGTTAGTTTTATCAGGTACCTCTAGCATTTCACCTGTACTTCGCAGATTTCTCTGTTGCCATAGGGACTAATTCTTCCTTCCCAAATCTGCAGCACTGAGACTGGGGTGGAGGTCACAGGTTATGGCTTTAGCTGAGCTGGCAGTGGAAGGATCTCTGCCAACACCTATCTGGAAGAAGTTCCACGCTCATCTGGTGCATGAGAGACCAGATGGGAAAGATTTGAGTAAGGGTTGGTGTGTACTGGAGAGCACCAGTGGGGTGGGATGTTCTCTCAGCATTATTAATGTGAACAAAACACAGGAAAGCAGTACAAGAAAAGTCTAAAATATCATAGAAGAGGGTTTTGATATTTAGTGTGGAGAAGCAGGAAGCCAGGAAATGGAGGGAGAGCCTGTATCACAGTTGCTCACCTGGTACACCTAGTTTGACTGAAGGTATTTTCTTTCTGTTTGTAGAGACAAAAACTTATTCATTCTAATACTGCTGGTGTACTTCTGTTCGATGGAGTCAGAACACCGAAGAAAATTAATAAAGAGGTTGTCTAGCCTTTTGAGAATTCATAAGGATTTGTTCTTTTTCTTCATGGTGATATGCCTTACTGCAAGGGGAGGAGACACCTTTTCCTTAGATCACCCCAGTGATCACAGCGGGGGAGAACAGTCCATAATACTTCTAAAGAATTCTTCCTTCATAAAATCATGTGAAAATTCAAGTCTGAAGTAAAGTATTTTTTCATTTGAAGCCCCACTGTACCACATGCAAGCCATTGTGAAGGTCCTCAGGCTTGTGAGTTTTCAGTTTAATGGTTAGTGAGGGACTCAGAGCAGTTCCACAGGTATCATCACTTCAGCTCCAAAATTTTTAGCTGAATCCTAATCCACTGCATCTTTGGAAGTTGTTTAGGAACTGCAGCTCCCTGCAGAATCTGTTTTAGAGTCTCCAAAGGGTTACTAACATATAATAAAATGGAACACTATTTTAAGGGCAGCTCTGCAAATACAAGCTCTCAGCTCTGATGGATTCTACTTTAGAGTCTCTACCCAATCTCCCTAGTCTTTTAAAGATTGGTTTGCTTCTATTAGCAAAAATAGCACTGATAGTGGGCACCCTTGACTAGTCTCCCTCGAAAGTCAAAATTGAGATAGTATTGTGGCATTAGTATGCATCCTTGCTCAGAACAGTGTAACTGATGCAATACATTTACAGCAAATTCTAAAATTTCCATCATAGTAAAGAGAAACTGCCATTCAATCCAGTGAAATGCTTTCTCAGCGTCAAAAGATGCTATTACCACAGGACTGGCATCATTTTTCATCTTAAAGAGGATATTAAATAAGCACAGCAAATTCGTGCAGGTGAGCCTACTGTACTAAACATAAAATAAAACCACGCATTGTTCAGGATGAATTATTTTAATGCTTATACTTTGAGTCAATTGGCCAATAACTTTGCCAATTTGTTAATATCTGCATTTAGGAATAAAATGGATCTATGTAACCTATATTGCTGTATGTTTCAGTCTGTTTCAATGTTGCCACAATCAGCACCCTTCAGTCTGAGAAGTATGCTGGTCAGCACCTGGTTTGCATAATGTAATGTTAACAAAGATGAGAAAACAGCCAACATCAGCTGGAAAAAAGGAAAAAAAAACCCACACCAAAAAGAGGTTACCCTTTTCCCCTTTTGAAATATGAAGGCTAATCCTGCCTAATGATTACAAGATTTCTAAACAATTCAATAGCAATAGACTATAAAAGTGATCAGTCAGTCCACATGTACAAAGACTAAGCAGTTTTGGATGAGATGAAAGTTAAGACAGAGATCCAGCTTAGATCCAGAACTGTGTTTTCAAGACAGCACAGCATGCTGGGTAGTAACATCTTTATACAGAAACACTTAGGTTTGTGTTTAGGAACATATTTTAATCACACAGGTTTGGATACATAGCCTCCCTCTTCATTGATCTTGAGCTACAGGCAGGGTGAAGCAGAGATGTTATTTCCCTTTACACCACTTCTTTATTAAGATTCAGAAATTATATTTCCCTTATATTAGGTATGGTCAGGGAGGATCTATTGCACACTATGCTTTCTCAGTGTACCATCTTCTCCTTCTGCTAAATCCTAATTAGCTGGCTTGAAATATCAGCAGCCATGAGCAGCTTTAGGCCCCAAAGCTTTCATTTCTGCTTGTGAGTGCAACTGTGCAGATCAGACTTAATACTTTTCTTAATATTTCGCTTGACTTCTTGACTCTGTGTTCATGTCTAAGACCTTGTTTATGCTTGACATGCCCTTCAACGTGCTTCCCACCCTGTACTGTTTCCATATTTGCTGCATGTTCTCTGTCTACCCTTCTCTAATCCCTTCCCATTCCTCTCTTACCCTTCAAATTTGTAAAACTGTGAATAGAGCAGTCTTTCTTCTGCATATTAGTAGCCAGACTGTGAAACTAAAACTTACAGTACTGCATTTCTAATTAATCAAAAAGACATGCTGTAATAATATAGCTAGAGACAAGTAGCTGTGCTAGCAATCACCCAGTGCTCTGTTGGAAAGCAACTTGCCAAGCAGACCCATCGTTAGCCAGTCACATAATGGGCCTCTGCATGGATTGCATTGGGTATGTACATGGTGGAACAGATGGTAGAAAAGAGTAGCCAGGAAGGATCTAGTTCAGCTACTCAATGACTGGACAAGGGAAAGTTTTTAAAGAAAGAAAAAAAAAGGTGCAGAAAATAAATGAGCACAAGTGGTTGTAGTTGAAGATAAGGGTGGGTGGCATTTGAGAAAACTTGTGTCAGGTGCTTGTTGCAGGTATAATGTGTTGGAACAATCAGTACAGGGCAATTCAAAAGCACTGCAGTAATCACGGGCCCGGGCATGTTTCTGGTTCAGGTCTGTGTATTGTCTTGTAGGTTCTTGTGCCTTGATGTCTAAAGAGGAGATGCAAAGCCCCTGAAAAAGGTAAGGAACTGAAAACCAGAGTTGGACCATATGCCCAGCATATTTGCTAATAGATGCTGGCTCAGTTTCTTATAAAATAAGCATAGCCCACCTTTGTCTTCTGGGTAAGAGTGAAGAAAACACAATTTTTTTCTGAGGCCCATTGGTCTCCACTGTGTCTCATCAGCTTTTGATAACTGCTGATGGTAACTCAGGAAAGACTGAAGTTTCCTAAATTACAGTAGCTAGAAATGTGCAAAATCAGAGTCAAGTAATGTTCCAAGCCAGCATTTGTATGAGGCCACTTTCTGCCCAGTTTTGTTTGAAGCTTTTTTCAAGCTGAGATGGGAGACTTTGCTATTGCAGCAATCCTTGGGTGATACTGAGAAACAAGAACTCTTGGTTTTGAGAAGTCAAGAAGGTTCAGATCTCCAAAACAGCTTTCTAATTTTTATTGCCCAACTTGAGGCTTTGTGGGCTTCAATACCCAAGGTACTGAATATTCATATCTATAAGGTGAAAGCTTAGAGTTGAGTGAGCAGCATTCCTAACCTTCACTATACAACTATCCTATGAAAATAGGGATGAGGCCACATGAGGACTAATTAGATTATAGACAATGCTTGAATATGAAGTGCTTAGGATAAAATTTTTGAGGATCCAAAGAAATGGACAAAGTCAATAGTTTCTTTGATTAAAATGATTGAGCCAACTACATAAACAACACTGGTACATGATTTCTTCTCTTCTCACTTAGGAAGAAAGTTCAATACTGTCCATGTTTGCTTACCAGCATGATAACAAAATATATACGAAAAAAAAAATCCTCCAAAATCAGTAACTGAACAAACATTGAACAACGACTACACTATTTTGTATATCACACCCATTTATTCACTTCCCTGCTAAGCTTTGGTTCTTCTTTACTGTTTGCAGGTTCCTGAACCACAACCCACAGTACTTCAACCTCGCAGACTGCTCCTGAGTTGGAGCTGATGTGCAGGTGGATGCGAGCTCCTCTGCACAGGCTCCAGGCTGGGCAATATGAGCCAGCTTTTTCCCAGAAGGCTTCAGTCACAGTAATGTGGTTCTGTGCCTGAGTTAATGTGCCAGTATAGACATGCTTTCCAAGCTCCACATTTTCCAGACTGATATTGCTTAGAAACAGAGAAGCTCATTTATCAATGGACAGAAACTGAACCCGCCAAAATGGAGTAACCATTGCTGGAGAGTGATTCGGGATTGTGACAGAGATGAAGCAGTGGGAGACTGAGCAGAGGAAACTCATACAATGAGCAAGAACAGCTTGTGTCACGTTACCACCTGTTCCTTTGACATCTGAATTTATGGTCTAAACCATAAATGGCCTAAGGCCTCATTTATTTGAAGTCAGGACAGAAACAGCACATGCCCTACAGAGCTTAAGCTTCACCTTTCAAGTACTGAGCACATGTAATACCGAACAAATCTTACAGAATTTGGGGGCTTTTGGCAACAAATAAAATGAGATACTTACCATACAAACAAAAGCTATTGTAGAATAAAGGACATCAAAGTAATCCCTTCTAAACTGAAACAAACCATAAACTAAAAGGAAAAATTATGTAAATAGATAAATATGAGTGTTTGAGGCCCAATGAAATTCCCACCAAGGAAATAATCAGGTGCAGTAAAACTGCAGCAAAACTCAAGTTAGTATGTTCCTGGCACTGTACTTTATGGAGAGAATAGATATATAATCATCACCCTGAATAAAATATATACCATAACTGGGAAAAGTACAGGATTTTTTAAAGTTCTGTCACTTAAAAAGACGAGGCAGGTGGTGGTGACAAAGGCTAGGGAATGTGATAACAAGTATTAATAGCAGTTCAAAGAAATAAGGGTACAGCTGCTGCAGGAAATGTTGGATCCAGCTCTGCAGCTGAGCTGCATTTGGTCCTCTGCCCTGAAGTGTAAGAAAGAAAAATGAGAGGATGTAGCCATGGATTTGCTCTAAATCCGTGATTTGAGGATGCCAGTAGACCCCCAAGATATCTATCTATCTATCCTGTATGAAACAGAGAAGGCTTTTTTCCTGTATTTATTTAAGAGTGACAAATATCAATAATATGGCAGAAATGTTGAAACGACGACACAGCACATCACAAAGGAAAACAATCCATCTGTTTTAGCAGCTGGTTTGAAGCATTCAGGTAGGTATCTGTTGCAGTGAAGAAACTCTTCCACTGTTTCAGACTAGTTCATACAGTGCTAGCTCATCCTGGCTGGAAGAGTTGTCCAGGGTGGTTTGCAGGATCAGATTTGGACACAGGAAATAATTTTATAGCCATTCTGTACTCTCTTGTGCATTCGGATTCCATGTTCAATTGCAATTACCCAAGCAAGCTACATAACCATGGCCACTATCTCTTTAAAATGACTGCACCCTGGGCCCGTGATCTCTGATATCTGCTAGCAGGAGTCTATCCCTATCTGAATCTGCAAATGGCTAGAACCAACACTGTCTTTAACAGACAGCCCGTTCAAGACCTTCCTTCAATTACCGTTGCCTTCTTCGGGAAACAAGAGTACTCAGGACCTGTCAGCAGGAAGGTCAAAACCCCAAGACTTCATTTAGGTATCTGTGTCTTGAGTGTGTTGGGTAAATGGAAGAAATTCATACATTACAAAGATGGCCATTACATAATCTTGGGAGTGCACAGGACTCAAGCACAAAATTGCTGAGCTATGACTGGAGTCACTGACAGCTATTCTCACAGTGTACATTAACTGATTTACTGCTCTCAATTAGCATATATGCTTATATAGTGATATACTATGTGGATAGTAAAGATGATTTCTACAAACCTGTAGATAAGAAAGCAGCTATTACCACAATAAGATCTAGATAGCTTGGCCTCCGAAGACTTTACTTGATTCTGTGACTGTGCCATTTCAGTTTGACGCTAATGGATCCCCTTGTTGCCACAGTTGTTGTTCAGCCTGTCATCATAAGTGATGTTTGTGTTTGTGTTAATAATAGCAGGAGAGTTTTATATCGACTCTCTAATAATACATAAAGAACTGCAAACCAATCCACAATGAGCACTTACCCTTCTTTGCTTCCTTTTTTGCTCTAATGCTTCATGTCTGATAATTGGTAATTTTTTTTTCAGTTTAGAAATTCTGTTCCATTTAACTCTTTGACTTCCTCTTGATGTAGTTTTTCTCTGCAAAGGAACAAGTATACAGACACTGAAAACCAAGCCATTCAGGATCCTGTTGAGATCTCTTATATTACAGCAGACATCCCCAGAATATTCAAATGTATCCAATCTCTTACCAAATTGCACTAATTACGTTCTCAGTTGCTTTAGTCCATATGTTAAAGCTGTGCTCTGTTTATAGACAGGATGTATGCCTTCTTTCTCTTGTTTAGGTAATGAACAGTAAAACAAAAGGCCATGGAGAACAGTTTCTGGTTATCCTGTTGGTTTCCACAAGTGGTACTGGGTTCCCTCCATCTGCAACCTCCTGTGCTAATTTCTTAATCTTCAAAGTTTCTGAGTTTAGATGTGGAATTTTGAGTACCCTGTATATTCCAGGATATGTCTTATTTAACTTCCCCTCCAAAAGAGTGATTAGAATGAAGCAGTGTTTCATATGTGGTTTTAAAGCAGGTGAACCAGACATTGCCTCTGAAACATCCAATACCTATATTTTTGCTTCCTAGACTGGGGAGAAAAGTAAGAAATAAGAAAGAAAAAACCAGCAGATTCAGCAGATTTTATCTCACTGTTTCCTCCTTCTGTTTTCATTTGCACTTCTATTTCCATGCAATATTTCATTTCTTTATGCATCTATCACTGTTTGCTTCTGTCAGAAGTTCAAAGGCAGCCTGCTTTCATAAAAGAGAGACAGTATTGACTGATCTATAATATCGTTTCTACCTTTTTTGACCAATCCTCAATGCATATTTCCAGTTTTGAAAAGCATTTCATGAATCACTGGGCAGTTTGAAAAATCTATAGTGTAGGCTCATTACTTTGTGGCTGCTGAATGTTTTCCATCGGTTGTTTTTGCAATGCAAAAATGCAGCCCTTTCTCTCAGGAAAAAGAAGTTAAAATTTCATATATACATAAATAATAAAACAACACATGGAGGTGATATCAGTGTGATATATTTCATTTCCTATATACCTTTGGCTGCCCTGCTGTCCATTAATCCACAAAAACTTTCATCATATTCCAACCTTTAGTCTCATTTTTCTAGGTAGTCAGTCAAAAAACCACTTACTTCTCCCCTCTGAAATGTGGCACTCCCAGCCATCCACACAAATGTCACTGGCTGCAGGCCCAGGACAAGCAATATTCTGTTCTACGCTAGTGATCATGGTTTAAGCTCACACCTCATGAGGCTGCAGAAGTGGGAACTTTATACTTCCTAGTGAGCACCTTGCCCCAGCAAGCAGAGAGGGATTAAATGGCTCTGGAGGTAATTTCAGTGGGGCCAGAAGGCCCCACTCTTGAGGACACAGATCCAGGGCTTCACAGACCTCAGAATATAATGGAAATGAGAAAATGATGTAACTTTAGAGGAGTCATTTTCAGATTTATTTTACTTTTTTAAGAAATTTTTTTCTTATGTTAAGCCACCTATAGAATCTTAGTAAGTCAGATTCTTCATTTCAAAGGCATAAGGATGTCAAAGTGGTCCTGCTACAATTAACCCCTCCCCTCCAATCTATTTTAAGCACTTCTATCACAAATATTTTTCTGAAAAATACCCTCATACACATAGTGTGATGGGAATGTATTTAAGTGCTTTCAGCACTCCTGCAGAGTGACACGCAGAACTCACCTAGAGTTTAACTACTTGTATCACACCAGATCCCTTTTCTTCTCACTCTTTTGTGAAAGATAGTAGATAAACAAAAGCTTCCTTTTCCTTACTCTCTTTAAAACCAGGCACAAATCTAAATCAGTGCTCTTAAACATTACCTTTTTTTTCAGCAAAGGAGCCACACTGCCATCAATGAGTCACAAAATGATTAAACATTTAAGATTGTCTGAGCTTTCATTCTGAGGAGGTGACAGGGCTGAAGGGTAGCAGCAGATTCCAGTTTAGAGGCACTCTGTGTACTGCCTGCATGTGCAAACACCCAGCCTCTGGTTATGGTGGAAAGGAGAGACGGACAGCAAGGTCCAGAGCAGGGTTTGCTGGAGTCACATAGGCAGGAAGAATGTCCTGGCAAACAACATCTGGATCACGAACAGAAACACTAGCCATTGCCCTCATCTTAACTTACACTGAATAGTTTGGCTACCAGTTGCTGAGGTGCACTGGCATAGAGACTCCTCCACCTAAGTACTCATTCCAGGTGAACCGTATTGTGGAAAGTAGGTTAATTATTGTTCATTATATTAAGGTGTAAATTAAGATGTGTGGTGTCTACATGAACTTCATGTGAAATCAGACATAGTTTGAAAGAGTTATTCTGTAACTATCTAAGGGAATCTCTGAAAGCCCATCTGGGCTAACATGCATTATAAAAAGGTAGTTATTTCATTCATCCAGAAAGCTCAGGAGAAGTTGCTGTTTAAGCAGTTTTATTTAGGAATCAGTGAAAGAGCTCTGCTGCTCCAAGTCCACTGTCAGTTTTGAGAGGTTTGTCTCTATCTGCACCACTACTTCTCACATGGATTTCTCACTCTACATGGATTTTTATGTTGTCATTAGCATCTTGGGTCCTCCTGAAGCTGCCACAGCAGATTTTTATTCCATATGACTATTTTGTCAGCCTGTAGCTACCAGAAGGGTGAAGAACAAGAAGGGTAAATTGGAAGAGGAGACAACCCAATCTCTTCTATGCAGACAAAAATCTCTCCTCAGTCAGACTTGGTTGAAAACCCTGCTATTGCTCTGTGACTTTTTCTTTTGGCTAGGGAAAGCAGCTGTTTATGTTTTAATCTGTCTTGAGCCCCAGCTCTAAGAAGGAATAGAAATGCATGTTCAGTATCCCTTGCATATAGAAAATAAATTGGTTGAAGCAGAAAGTTAGATGGACTTTAAGAAGTTTTCTGTATTGACTCGTTTCCAAGTTGATTAAATGCTTACAAGTTCAGCCTACGCTCTTCTCCTTGCAAGTCTAACTATTTGGTATACAATTCCTATCTACATGTATACAGATTCCAATAGTGTTAAAAAAACAAACCTCCAGATAGCTAAACTATTAGTTCATAGGAATTTTAAATTAAATTAAATAGCTGGGCTGTTTTCCAGATGATTTCTAAAGTTCCCATGCTTACACAAAAACCTCCGTAGGATTTACATTACACTACTGTATTTGTTTCAGTGAGCATTTGACTGCCAAGAATATGGTCTATGACCAACATGGCAATCTAATTAAATATTTGACAAGCAGAAAGCTGGACATTACTCAAGTCAAGCATTAAATTAGAAAATTTAGTTTGTCTCCTTTATCAGTAGATTTTTAAATCAGCCTATTCTACCAAAACCCATAAGTTTAATGAATTTGGTCAGACATACTGTGTAACAGATGTCTAACATACAGCCATGAGCCTAAATCATAAAAATGATGCTTCACTTTGGCATGGCAAAATATATTAGAAAGGCTCAGAAAGGTCAGTCACCAGCAACCTGCTTGCTGGTAGTTGAGAAACAGTACTGTAAAATGCATGAGCTGCCTTTTGTAGTCTCTTGCAGGAAGCCTTGGAGAGCCACAGATAATTTCCTTTCAATGATTCATCAAGTTGGCCCTTTGTTTCACTAATTTGAGTGTCAAGTGCAACCACATAATAAAGAATTACCAAGACCTGATAAGATTCTTCTTATATTGCTCCGTTTGTCTTAACAACTGGTACTATTGAAACCAAACTCACAAACTGAATAAATAGCAAGCATGTGTGCAATATGGCATTCTTCTGCGAAATGATAAAGCGTGTTTACTGCGCTATCCACTGACGTACCACACATTCTTGTTTCTTTTTACTTTCTTAAAAGGCACTAAATGCTGTATGCTGTGCCCGTGCTAGAGATGGCATTTGTCTCACTGTTAGTCCTCCAGTGAATTAGTAAGGTAAAAAATGGATTTCAATGACAATTCCAGCCTTGAGAAAGCTGCTATTGTGACCATGGTTGAGTTACCCTGCTGATAGTTTTCTCCTTAATGTAATTTTTAATACTATATAGCTCTGGGTTAGATGTGAAGCCATATATTAGAACTATTATTTCCATGAGTAGTTTCAAGTGAAATAACGTCATGATTAGGAGGTGGATTTTTTTTTAACGCTGTCAGTCTAATAACTTCGTAAGAGATCAACCTTAAAATGGCTTGTTTAGGAGGGGTACATTTATAAACGTGGCATTCCCAGAGCAAAAAATCTATGTAATATGAGGTCTGCTAACAAAGTTTTCACAACTGAACTGTACACTATTAACATAAAGAAAGGAAGAATAAAGAACTTTAGAAGGCTGCTTGTGAGACTGGGAAAATGTCCGCCTTCAGAAACCAGAAATGGCATGGGGAACAATTCTGTGAGATTTGCTTTAGGAAATGAAGACAGCTTCTGTCAAAAGGGTTTGAAACCGCTTGTTAGGGCTTGGGAAAGGTTGTGTGAGCGGGTGTTGCCAGCGCCGTACAAGGAGTTTGAGGGTGTCGATTTTTTTCTTTTTTACCAACGCGAATTCGAAGTACCGCCTGAACGCTGCCAAGCTCCGGGAAACCTCCAGGAAACCCCAGACAGCGGTGGCAGAACGAGAAATCTTCCACTGGGAAAAGCACAAACAGCGTGGCGCGAGGGTCGTGCCCCGGTGCCGGAGGGGAGAGGAGGGGATGGCGTGCCCGGTGCCCCGTGCCAGCCGTGCCCGGTGCCCGCCGCGCATCCCGGCCGAAGTTAAAGTTCCCTGCGCCGGAGCGGGCGCTGCGCCGGCCGCGGGAGGCGGGTGCGGGGGCGGAGCAGGCGGGGCAGCCGAGGACCCGGCTCAGGCAGGCTCCGAGGGTCCGGCCGGCTGTAATTCCCCCCTAATCCCCGCCACGGCGGCGCTTCCCTGGCCGAGCCATGTCTGCGGCTTCCCCGCCATGCCGAGTCTAGCGGGGAGCGGGAGGACTGGCGGCCGGGAGGCGCACAAAATGAAGACCCTGGTGGTAAGTGCATTGTTGGCACTGCTCATCCCGGCTCCGGCGGCGGGGAGGAGAGAGGAGAGCGGCGCGGGGCTGCCCCGGGCACCCGGCACACGCTCCATCCTTCCCCGGCTCGTCGGGATCGCCCGAGGACGACCGAAACCTCGGCAGCGGCGGCCAAGAACTTTCCTCCTGCTTTCTTTTATTCGTGTTGCTCGCGGTTTGGGGGTTTGTGTGTCTGTGTGCGCTTTAAGGAGCGTACGGAAAACCGATCTGGTTAAAGGACGATGCCGGAGGAGCTGTGCGGGGGGAGCCACAGTCCCCAACACTCGTAAAAACGCACGGGCGATGTGCCCGAAGGGGCCGGCGGTGCGGGCATAGGACGCGGGGGAGCGGGGCGCACGGAGGGGAGGCGAGGAGGGGCAGCGGGGCTGGGGCCGAGGGAGGCAGGCGGGGCAGCGAGCTGGGAGGGGGCCGGAGGGCGGCGAGGGGGCTCCCCGGCTCTGCCGCACTTTCGCGGGGTGCCTGTCGGGTGAAAGTTGCGGGAGCGCCGGAGCGGAGCGCCCCGCTGGGCCCCGCGGCGGGGCCGCCCGCTGAGCCCGCTGTGTCTCTGCCCCCCGCAGCGCCACGGGCTGGCCGTCTGCCTGGCGCTCACCACCATGTGCACCAGCTTGTTGCTCATGTACGGCGGCATCGGCGGGGGCCGCCCGGAGCCGCGGCGGCAGCAGCAGCAGCAGCAGCAGGTGGCGGCCGTGCCGACCCGCCCGCCCCAGCGCGCCCAGCACCACCCGGCCCTGCCCGTCGGGGCCGGCCTCCTCGAGGGCTACATCAGCGTCCTGGAGCACAAGGTGAGCCGCGGGACCGCCCCCGAGCCCGGCACCCAGCCCCTGTCCCCCTCCTCATCCCCGGGAGCCGCCCGGCCGGGATCTCGGTGCCCCGCTGGGATCGCCGTGCCCGGTTGGGATCTCGGTGCCCCGCTGGGATCGCCGTGCCCGGTTGGGATCTCGGTGCCCTGCCGGGATCGCCGTGCCCTGGCAGACTCGCTGTCAGCCCTTTCTTCTGCAGCCCTCGGGTGCTCCCGTGCCTGGCCCCGAGGGCGTGAATTAACGGGGTCAGGACCCGGTGTGAGCCTGTGGTTTTAGGCATTTGTGCAGTGCTCATTTTCTTCTTCCTTGCGCAGTGGAAGAGGGAGGGTTGAAGGGTTTTGTTCCTGTTGTTGGATGATATAGCTACAATACAAATGTATATTTTTGCCGATAATCCTAAGGGTTAAAGAATGAAGTTTATTTACTGGAAGGGAAGGTCAATAGGTAGGTGTTTATTCTGAGCTCATTTTGTCATGGGAAACCAAAGAGAATGTCTCCTGCACAAATGACCTTTTCATCCCCCTCCTGGGAAGCAGAAGTTGTCAACCGTAGTTTCCATTCGAGAAATTTGGGGCACTTCTTTAATGGTGAACAAAATGATGTCCCTCCCCTCGACAGAGGAATTACCAGGCTGGATTGTCAGACTGTGATACCTGTCTACCCGAGACAAGCAGACTAAGCTTTGATAGCTCACAGGACAGATGCAGTGACACAAAGTGAGCAAGGTGGCACATCCATGCTGAAGATATACTTGATCTTCAGTAATTTTCTCAGGAGGCAGATTCCTCTGATTTTTGTGCTGTGTTTGGTTTGTTGCACGTATTTGGAAACTCCAAGGTCTCTCTCTCTCTCTGCCACAACCCCAGATAATGTTTAGTACACACACATCTTGCAGTAGAAATTTACAGTAAAAAAATAAGGGAAGCGAGGAGTCAACTTTCTCATGTTTTCACATCCAGAGTAACAACTTTCTGAAAGATACATTGTCAAACACATTACTGGGCTCAGTTTAGAGGTACTGTGTGAAGACTAGTGACTTTGATATACAGAGATTTTTATTGTTCCTTCTGGCATCACTTTCTATGCAAGAGTTATCTGTAGGGCTCTTAACACAGAAAAATAGCACATGATGGTGCCTTGTGGGCTTTATTTGCTTTCTTACATGGTTCTCCTCGAAATTCTCATATGTAATGTCTATAGGAAAAGCACTTTTGGCCACAGGCTTCCTACTGTGTGTGGTGTCCCCCTGTAATTCTTTTGTTCTTCTTGAACACGGCTGTAGTGGTAGGTGTAGATAGATATGCATGTGGTTGTTGTAAACAGCAGCAGTTGAAAAGTCATCTGTGGGTTTTTAGAATGCATATGTGACTAGCCCTCTGACACTGGTAACTTATATTGGTTTCTCCTGACTCACAAACACTCCTCATTAACAGACTGTACTTAAAATCAGTATTCCGTGTTTATTATTTTCCAGGGTAATTTTAATGTTTCCCAGTGTTTTGGAGAAAGATGATCCTCTGGCTTTTTAATATATTGTAATATGGCCCAGACTCCACTGATACTCCATTTCTGAATTTCATTTCACACAGCTCATACCTCACAGTAATAATCTGCTGAAGGTTTAATAACTTTTCCACATAACTTCAGTGGGTCAAAAAGAATACTCTACAATCCCTGCTGTGTTCCCAGCTTGTTTTGTCTAATTTTAATGCACATGAGATCATGCAGAGAGCTGTGCCACTGTGGTATACAGAGCAGTGAGGACACTGTATTAGGGGATGGTGGGGGAGAGAAAGGCTTTTACTCTTGATAGTGTATATATTTTAGTAATATAATTTAGTAATCCATGGTCTTGACATGGATTTACAATCCCAGAATATGTAAATTTCCTGCAGAATAAAAAAATGGAGAATGCGAAAGATCACAGGCATTGATGGGTTGGAAAAAGAAGAATGCAGGGCTGGTGATGGTGAGAATAGGGAGAGAGATTGCAAGAACTGAGAAATGGTGAAACATTTTCAGAGAACATGTGTTTTGGATGAGACACTGGAAACTGCAGAGAAGACAGCTTGAATAACAGGTACCATAAAAGACCAACCCAAAGTGAGAGGAAATGAGCGAATCAGGGAGGTTTAAGGAATATAAAGAGAGCAAGATAAAATTTTGTAACTGTGAGAAGGGCATGACATGTGAAGAGACAGGGAGGTCTGGAAGGAGGTGAAAAGTATCTGTTGTTTGAGGACAACAGGCTTGGAAAGGTAAGAGAGGAATGACTTCAGCAATGGTATATGTTATTTTGATAACACAGAGGTGACAGTGTGAAGTAACAATGAATGGTAGATTCTTTTACAATACAACCTCTTTAATTTCCCATATAAAATCTTGGGATTATCTGTCAAGTTGAATGACCTGAAGCTGAATGACCATTATACAAAATTCATCCTTGGATGTGTTCATGCATGAATGACAGCAGGAAACTAAATGTCTAGATCATGCAGATCTAGGAGCTGAAACATGTTCCTGTTTCTGGATCTCATAGTTTTCATTAATACAAAAATCTTGTTTCATGTCCATGGTGTTGTAGCCAAATGTTAAGCATTTAATAAGAGTAACTATGCACATATATGTAGAGGTTATATGGTAAGTACTGAACTTAGTATTAATCCATAATCACTAAAAGAGTATTAACATTTACAGAAGCTGTGTGAGTATGTGGTAGTATAGACATTTCTCTTCAGGGATAAAATTTAACAATTGTCCACATTGTGAAATACCACGTATTACAAATGTCTGTCACTACTCGCAATACAGCTCATTTAATAGTGCTGGGTGATCATGTATGGAGACTATTTGCCAGAAAATCAAGGCACTTAGTAATGTACCAATGATTTTGAAATATAGCTTGCAATATTGTAATTACCAATTATTTTTTCTTCTTTTGTATTATATACAGTAAGAATTATAGTTTCTCATCCATCCTGTGAAGAGAAACAGGAAGTCTCTGAGAATACAGCAAAATATGTAACATTCTTTTTACTGAGTTCAAGAGGGGTTTTTTTGCAGGAGTTTCTTGTCTCTTGATCAGATTTGTAATATTTTGTTTCACGGTTTCTGCGAATGCACTTTTCTGTGAGTCAAGCATCAGAGATCAGAACCCACGTACTTAACTTTAGCAGCCTGTCACAGTTTAGCAGTGCATACTTAAGTTTTGTTGAACTGAACTCTTCAAACAAAAAAGTTCAGAAACGCTGTGGATTCAGAGGTGCAAGTGGGTTCTTGTCATTTTGCCTCTGCATGTCCCAGAGCAACAGCAGTTGACAGGCACTGTTGATGGATGTTTGAAACGAATAAGTAGTGGGTTTTTTTTAATCTAAATAGCTAGATGTTGCACCCTAAAAAAATGTAACAGTTGCGACAGAAGATATGGTTTGCTGATAGTTGCTATTGAGAGGTCAAGGAGTGAAATTAAGTGAAATAGCAGATGCTTCTTTTTCTACTTCTGGGAGCTGTTGCTTCCTACAGAGGCACATTGACAGCATGTAGCCCTGCTTGGCTACTGTGTCTGCTCTGCACTTAGAAAGGACAAGAATCCTAGACTGTCAGACTGACGTCTTTCATGAATTCTTTGTGTGTAATCCTGAAGTTAAAGAGGTTTTGTCACTGGCATTGAGGGAAGCAGAATTCTGCTCTTCCGTGGGGAGGCATGGGGATAAGCCTTTCTGTTGATTTATCATAGTGCTAGCAAGAAATTACAATGCTAATATTTTTAAAGCAATTACTGCATACAAATAAGAGACTGTTAATGAAAGTATGAAACCTAGCACTGTTCCAGAACTTGCAAGAAATAAATATTTAACCATTATATTACTATTCTGAAATGAATGTGAGAATGTATCTCTAGATAGTTAAAAAGCTTTTCATCCAGTATTGACTCAACAGTTGGTACTGTGAATAAAATATCAGTTTGTCACATATGTAACTGAATAGTATTTCAAGCCATCAAGAATTTTGTCTTAGAAAATTTTTTTAAAAATTAACCTTGTAGACAAAATGCATGATTTCTTAGAACATCTGAATACCTTGAGTGCCTTGAGATCAACATGATAATTTAAGTGACCACAATGATTTCTTAATTTATGATAATGCAAATTATCATATACAAAGAAATCTTTGTGATCCCTTTAAATTAATGCAGATCAGAGGATTGTGTAGTTAATGAAGTGTTCAAGAAAGAGCCATTCTGCAAATAGTGCTATAGCTCCTTAATCTCTGAGATGCAAAAAGTTGCTCTTGGATGAAACTATTTTTTCCAGGATGGTAAACTTTGTGTGCTTAAAATGGGATGGTAATCTTTCCATGGTCTATACTATTTTTAGTAAATGTTAAATCAAAAGAATTGGGAATATGAATTTTTACCTGGTTAAACCATTGATGGTTTGGGGCTGAAGCTTGTCTTGCCTGAGGTGGGATCAAGCCCACTGATTTAATAAGTAAACCGTGTACCATGATTTCATTGCATGTTTCTATTTACTCCTGAAATTCCTACCTGCAAAGGAAGGAACACAAACTTTATTATGCAATTGAGTATTTGATGGAGCTTTTATTATGTGAGAGATCCACAAGGGGGAGACTTTATTCTAGAATAACCTTGTTTGGGACCCTTCCATCTGTCAGGGACCTATGCAAGGTGGGAGTACGAAAAGCTCCTTGCTCGGTGTTTTCTTGGCTTTTTGACTTTTTATTTTTAGGTACCATAGTTACTTTTTGCACTGTTAAGGTGTAGGTTTATTTAAACCCTTATAAAGTTGACAGATTTTTTTTTTTAAAAAAGGGATCATGACTGTCACAGAAGGCAACTGAATAGCCACATGCCCAGAGTGGAGACAGTTGTTTTACCAGATTTACCCAACTTTTGAACAATGATTGTCCTGTGCTTTGTATTTCCTCACTTTTGAGCTATTGCAGTAGTGGGCTTTTTCAGCCTAACAAATCATAGTACTGGGTTTCTTCATTTTGATGACCCTTGTCTAAAGTTTTTAGCAGTTTCTGTGTGCACTGGATGCTAACACATGGTGTGCAATGACAGGATATGATGGTACATATTCCTGTTTTCCAGGCTCCTTGCCATCTGTGCTAAGAACCAGTTGTTCTAGCCTGGCAATACTCCTGTTTAGAATATCTTCAAATATTTTTAAATGTTTACTTATAGGTGTCAGTTAGCTGTGCAGTACATACATTTATTTTATGAAAAAGGCCATATTTTGTAGTTGGACACATCTTTTGTAGAATTCTGACTCCAGTGTGTGCTTGAGAGAGAACACAAATGTTAGCTGTCAGGGTAGTAAAAACAAGTAACATTTTACAGTTACCACTGTTGCATAATTCTTTCTGAAATAAGTTCTGTTAAAGATAAAATCTAACTAGTAGGGGTAGTGAGTCTAGGCAGAGGTCAAAATCTGTTGCTTAAAAAATAGTCTCAAAAGAGTACTGATACTATTATATATTGAGATGTCCCTGAAAACTGGAAGATGTTTGGTATGGATCTAGTGCATGGTGTTGTAAATGGTCATTAATGTAGCATGATGCATAAGAATCTACCCAGCCACAAACTAGTTGTGTTCTGATCATTTACTGGTGATTGAGAAGATAAAGGAGAGAAAATTATTGTAATACTGAAAACAAGAGAAAGTATTGGAGTTTATACCAGGTGAAGATCTTACCCCATGTAATTTTTGACATTTTGTGATGTAGTTTTATTCTTTTATAAAACGTGAAGAAGAGAGATTATTTCAGCGATTTTGTTGACAGTATCAACAAAATGTTTATGATGGATTTCATTACAAACATAAATACATAGATGGTCAGGTCATGACAGTTGTTGCAGAATTGTGTTTTAATTTTCTCACATTTTAAAAAAAGTCACATCTCACAGCAATATCTGATACCATGTGTGGATCATAATATGTTATCTTGTTTTTACAAATGAGACAAAGTTTCTTTTCTTTTTTTCTTGGTAAACAAAAAACTGCAGAAGCATGAAGATGTTTTTGTTTGTTTTGCACTGCCCCTTTTTTGATTGTTTCTGGATTCCAGGCTCTATCCTGAATTGTGAAGGGTGAGGAATGAGTAAATATGCTGTCTGCTTACCTGTCTTCTTTTGTGAACATACAAAATTGTTAATTGGTGGATATACAAAATACTTCAGGCAAGGAATTGGTAACACTTCGTCTGCTAGTGAGATTTGCTCATCGCTCATGCAAAACCCCTCAATTTTTTTTTCCATTTCATTTACATCATTAATTTCAATGACCACCTTTGTATTTCTAGTATGTGCTGAAGTATATTATATTTGATAGCCATTTAAAGTTGCCATATTGTGCACTTCTTTTTCACATGATCCTTCACTGTGAGCATTTTAGGCTATTTTCATCTTCCTGTGAAGACAAAGTGTTCTTTTGAAGGATTTTAATCCTTGGCGGAAGCAAGTCTGAACTAAATGAGATTTTCAATGACAGGAAATGTAATTTTTCCTCACAGCTGATGGATATCTCTCAATAGAGTTCCTTAAGTTCCCCCTTTCTGCTTGTCCTGGGGCATAAGTGGATATTGAGTGTCATCCTAACTATGTGATATCCTCAGAACAACAGGCTGCAGGTAGTTTCCTTTTCCCAGTGACCTTCCTTATTAGTTTAACCTGTGTTGCTCAGTAACGCTCCGTATGCACATCCTTGATGCTGAGGTGGCATTGATATGAAGAACTTGGTGTATTAATTGAGCTTCTAATTAGGGCAATTATGATCAAATCAGCAGTCGTTTGGTGCTGATATAAGCAGATGTGACAGCACAAAAGCTACTTTGAAGGTGAGGTGAAGCATCATGATATTTCACCTCATCTCTAAGCAATCTTCATTAGTCATCACTCTTGTGCTCTAATAGTTAAAGCTGGTGGTGTTAATACCAGGTTAACTACTGAAGTTTGCTACCAGCTGAAAAAGCAAATATTTTCAGTTCAGAAACTGCTATTAATTGTTCTCCATTGTCATTCTAAAAATAGCCTAATACAGTTAAGAGTCACATAGGAAGTGAGGGAACAAGTCAAAGATGAAACCTCCTGCCTTCAGAGAGTCTGTTTGCAACAGAAGTGCAAAGTACAAATGGAGAAATGGAGCTCTGAGGTGCCACTTGATGGTCTATATGAAAGCCAGAGTTGGGCACTGAGAAACATGTACACAGTCCTATAGAGAATGTATCATTTGAACTGAGGTGAGGCAAATCTGTTAACACTGTTAGTGTCTGGGCTGTATTCAGAGAAACACAGACTGTTAAAAGAAGCACAGTGTGTATATTAAATGTAAAAATAAATAGTGAATACTGGAACTTTGTAAGAAAACTTCAGAATAAGATTGAGTTAATTTAAATCACAGGACAAACTGATATATTTAATAGATTACTAGAGTATTTTTTCACAATGGCAGTGAACTAGTGCAAAATGTTTGTTGTCCAAGGAAGGGGAGCAGGTTCATATGGTATACAGGCAGCATAAATCAGGCTTTCTTAATTCAGAGTTAATAATCTGGAGTGTTGTAAGTAGCACAGAACAAGAATATATAAATGTGTGCTTTGTCGTTAAATACAACACTTCAGGGATTCATTGCAGCTGAACAAAAATTTCCCTTGCAGAATGGGTGGCTTTCTTAGAAATAACCTGGAAAAGAAGAGGAAAATCTTTCTCAATAACCAGTTCACATACTTGGATTATGCATTTTTGTTATACAAAAATCAAAATATATTATTTGCCTGTTATTAGCATCCTCAGGTATTGGCATGATGTTAATATTGCAGAAATAAAATATTCTGTAAGGTTTTTACTGTTGGGCAGTATTGAATTAGAATATATCTTTCCCTCAGCTATAGGAGGTCATAAAAGTAGATGTAATAACATTCAGCAGAGCATCAGTCTAAGAGTTATCTCTAAAGAAAAGAAAAATTCCACAGTGCAAATTTGTGCAAATGTACACCTATACCAAGCTTTGTGCACAGGAAAATTAAAGGACTATTGTTATGCTTAAGACATGGCTGGCTGAGAAATAAGGTTCTAGAGACTTCATTCATCACCAAGGACATGCTACTTACCAGTTTGCCTGCATGAGGTTAAATCCTTTTCTCCCAGTTTGAGACCAAGCTGTGTTTTGCAGACAGTGACTGGAGTTGCACCCAGGCTCATTACATTCTAAACTTTCTCACCTGCACTACCATTCTCTGTGGATAGACATTTTTATCCCGTTTCAATAAACTTCACCCCTGTGACTTGTACAAGAAATGAGTGTCTGAGGAAGCGCATGATTGAGGCAGCAGAGAGGGAGGTAGCATGTGGCTATGGGCTAATGAAATGATGCATGGGTTCCAGAGCCTGAGGAGGCTGGGTCAGTAAGCCTAGGGAGTGTAGTTTGAGACAAGCTTGTTAGCTTGAAATCAGAACAGTCATGCTGTATCTAAGCAAGCAAATCCTGACCTTTGGCAGGTACATTTCTTCTGGAGCTGGGCTGGCACTGTACTCATTTGGGCTGAAGATAGGCTGAACTGTGGACAAGTCCTGGAAATACATGGGCTGAAGCTACAGTATTCCAGGGGAATGGTGCTAAAGACATGCCCAGAACACTTCTGGGCAATTCTCAAGTGCAGTGCCAGGGTCTGAAACTGTGTTTGAAATACTAGGTCTTCTTTAACTTTAGCCATCCAAATTATATACACCTTGTATTTGCAGAGACTGAACAGCTGGCCACAGAAAAGACATGTTTAGAAAACGTGATTTCCAACACTTGTCCATAGTCCTTACAAAAAGCTTTTGGCCAAATGTATGGAAGCAGTGCCTTCCCAGCCTTATGCTCAGTGTTTGTGCAGAGCACAGGGGTTCACAGGGGCTGTGTGCTGCTGTACAACCTGTGCTATCCCTTCCCTGCACTGCTCTAGCTCTCAGTATGGCATCTTTAGGTCAGTCTTTCCAACTGGCGTAATTTCATCCGTTAGAGTGATTAGAATAATGTCAAATGTGCTCCTAAATTTTTTTGCTGTCCATTTTAGTCCTAATACTACGGTAAAAGGGTGAGTTTTACACAACTCAGCATATTGGTTGACTTTAAAATAGAAACATAAAACCCCAAAATACAGCCAGTGGTCTGAAGGCAGCTGCCAGAGTGACAGAGAGTTAGTACTGCCTGCCCTTCCTCAGCTCATCTCCATGTGCCTGGATAATTTCAGTTGAACTCCTCTTTTTAAAAAAACAAAAAATATACTGTGTTTTATTTAGATAACTTATTTCTTAACACTTGTATTACATAAAATGGTTATTGTTCATACTATTGATGACTATCCAAAATACACTTTAGAAATAAAAAATCCTATGGCAAAGTCACTGCTATTTCCACTTGTTCATCTACTTACGTATTCTCTTTGTATCTCTGCTCCAGATTTCTCTCTGTTTTCAATAGTGATTCATGAGCCTTAGGAAGACTGAGACAGTTTGTTATAATATTGCTCGCATTATCCATAAGAACTCCGTTGGATGTGAATGGGACTGTACATAATAACCAGCACTTCAGTGTGGGTTTTCCGAGTGCCAGCTGCCATGATGTCTAAGCATATGTCTGGATGGGATTTTGCCAGCAGAGGAGAGCACGCTCTGCCCTCCCTGTGAGCTGGTTGGAGATGCACGGGCTCTGCTCTGGCAGCGGAGTCGCTGCACTTAGCATGTTGCTAAGCCAGAACTAATAAGCTTGACTGAGAGGCAGGGTTTATTATCCTGGGCTCAGCAGCATATGTGGTGTGGTTATGTAGCTTATACACAAAGCTCCTGTGAGTCCTACAATCAGCTCATGGGCAGATCTTGCTTGTGGCTGGCTAGATGGTGCATGGTCAGTATTTGCTTCCATCTCCCTGCAAAAACCTTCTAGTCCACATCCCAGTGTTTTCCTAACCCTGCTCCAGAGGAGCATTTTCAGTCCTCTGCCCAGAATTTTCTGCCTTATACCATGGGAGAATATAGCTCACAGTACTCTTGTTACTGATATTTTGGTCATTAGGATTGCCACATGTTTAGTACACTTAACACAAAAGACTCTTTTTCATCATTTCTCTTTTCTTCTGCAGCCTGGTATGATAGATGATATGGGTCGAGTTTTCAAAGTTTGAAACAAGACACTAAATTAGGTTCACAGTATGATTTAGTTGCGTAAGTCACCACTTGAGACAAAATCTGCTGTTTTCACTGGACAGATACTTGTTAAAGAAAATATTTTAGTTGCTTTGCTTTGGAAAATCATGTTTGAGAATGAAGCTATGAAGTTTTTTTGCTTGTAGCGTGGCTATTTCTATATGCATAGGTTATTTAATTTGTAATGTTTGTGTTTTCTGGTATTATCATGTAAGTATTTCTTTGGAAATATTGATAATTTTATCTTAATTTCAGTCAGTAAAGAATTTTTGCTGATAGGATATTTAGTAATATCTTTGTTAATGAAAGACTACTTAGCCTTTGAGCCTTAATGTTACTCCTTCCATTTGTAATTATCATATTAATAGATTTAATTTTGATTTAATTTTTATGAATAGCCAAAAGCTCTGTTTTTTTCAAAGGTAGAATCAAAATTAGAGTTACTTTTTTCACTTTTGCTGTATCTGCTTTGTGTCTCAGTAGCAGTGCAAAGAAGCAGTGAACCTAGTTATAGATATGCTGAATATTCTTTCTCGGAGTAGTGTTGGTGTATCCCTGATGGTTTAAGGGCATAATTGAGGTACTTTGTGCAGCTGGTAGATGTGGAGGAGGGATATCAGAGCCAGGAGGGTATCTCTAGTATTAATGTGTCTGATTTCTTCCAGCACAGTGATCCTTTTGATCTGCAGCAGTTTGTGCAATACAGAACAGCTTTCAGGGTATCTTTAATTATGCCTACGGATATTTTGGCCTGGAAAGTGAAATGAGGCTTTAGAATCACCTTTCACTCCCAGCTGTGCTGATGTGAAACTTTGCACAGCTTGTTACCCACCTGTAAGTGTAGGGATCATATTTCTGCTCTCATGAAAGACACTGAAAGTGCAGCATCCTGAGCTTCAGTAGAAGGTGCAGCTGGCTCTCGGGCTTTCTTGTCAGCGCTCTCAGTGCTGTCAGGATGGATATCCTATACATACATATAACATATAACCTGTAATAGACCATCTCTTCAGATCAAATCTAGGTTTGAGACAATTCACAGGACCTGAAAACCTGTCTTTGTGGTTTCATATTGCCATTGAATACAGTGAAACAGCTGCATAAGAGTTTATGCTAAAAAGAGGCAGAGCCATTGTGCTTATACCAGTGCTCTCACGCACATATAGACTAAATTGATTGATGATACGATGCATCAGCTTTATTAAAGCTTCTCAGAAAAGATTTTTTTTAATTATGTTGCTTTCTAGGGATATTTTTCAGTGTGTTATGAAGATGACATGTCACATTTGTAGTGCATAATGTGAAAAAAATCGTTTTAACATGACAATTAATGTCCTAACATTTGAACTTTCGGGTATGATGGTTAATTTTCACAGTCTGTAGCAAATAAAAAAGAAGATTAATTATATTTGAAGGTGCAAGAGATGATCTCATCCATGTCATACTAAGTCCAAGGACTAACACTTACTGAAGTTTTCAGAACTTTTTAAAATTGAGTGTATTGTTCACAGTAAAATCTTGTGACTGAGATCAGAGGTAAAACCAGCTATAACAGAGCAGTGTGTAGGCCTGTCAGCTTCCAGTGTAGGTGAATTTGAGTCCCATTGCTCCATGATTGCGAAGGAAGAGGTTACATCTGGGGTATTTTTGGGGGGGGGGGATTACTTTTTTGTGTACCAGGCTGTGCAAAGCACTGAGACTTTGAAATTCAAAATAAAAGTAATCTTTAAAAAATAGTTTCCCTTGGAAAACAAATAGATCTGTCAAATTATTTTTTGCTTCATATCTCGTACTTGGCATCAGTAAAACTACTGAAAATTACATTCCACTGTGTTTATTAAAGTTGTGCTCCTATGCAGTAATACACATAAGACATCTTATACTGCCTTAAGGATTAAGTTAAGCTCCTTTGTCAAGCCTGTTGGTATGGCAGGACTGTTAATCTTTAACTGTCAGAGGCTGGTTAGATCCTTCTTTAGGCTGAGGCCATGTCTAAGTGCAAAGAAATTAAAATGAATCAGCTCCTAGTATTTATGTTTTCATATTTTTGCACAGACCAATCAATAAAAAGAGAAGCTGTTTTAGACATACATATTTCTATAAGAAGATTGTATTTCCAGCTCTCATTTAGCAGCATTATATTTGCTTTATGTTTATGCTTGTAAAATACAAAGACAAAATTGACAGTGTTCAAAATATTAAATTCATGAAAGTAAAATGTGCACTGAGTGACAGCTCATTGAAAGGAGGACGGGGATAATTTGGTGAACCTGCATTTCCTAGTTAAAATTCCATAGAGTTATCTACAGTATGTTCATGTTTTATTATTACATCAGTAATTACTCTTACATTTTCCTTTCAAATTACAACCCTAAGTCACAAAAGAAGAAATGTACTAAAGTTGCAGCATATTTAGACATGACAAGACTTGAAACAAACTGTATGAGAAGAATGGGGAAGCTGGGAGGCAAAGTTAAATTCATTCTGAAAAATAAAAGCTAGCATTTTAGCCCCAGCAGGGTACAGAACTGGTAGTAAGGGACTACAGCATTGTGCTATAGGTATCAAAGGTTTGCATTTCACTGTGGGTGTCTGTACCACTTAATTAATGTTCTAGCTAAAACTTGTGAAGAGAAATTTTTTAGTAATTGTCTGATAATAGCCAACTAGTGCAATTTGTGCAAATATTCATCCAGTGAAGTGATAGAGTTTGTATGGTGGAGCAGTAGGTAAAATATACTACAAACTTTTGAGTGTGATAGGTGCCTAAATTGTACTTTTCTAACCAGGCTGTATTTGTTTTAAAAGATAGGAAAAGAAACTCTCAACAAATAACAATTTTCTTTTATGTTCTCCTTCAAATACAGTTTCAAGTGGCTGTTTTTTATATTTTACACACATATAACCTTCCCATTTTCTGGAACAAGAGGTTCTTTCCCTCAACTCATTAAATAATAATACTTTGTGCTTACATATCACCTTGCTTCTGAGGAGTGCCATGGAAGCATTAAATGGAGACTCCTGCCTTACAGTACAGGGGTATTAATCCCTTATGGCAGAGTGGGATAGTGAAACAAGAAAGTTCAAACCATAATTTTGACCTTGAGTGTCCAGAGAGGAATTTCAGGGTAGGACTTTGGAAAGCAATGCAGTGTTCAAAACTGAAGGGACTCAACCTCACAACAGGTGCACAAGCAATCACTTTGAGATACCTGATTTTCAGGCACGGCTGGAAGTGGAATTTCAGACCTTGTTCTATGTAACACTGAAGTTATATACAATGGATTTGGGAGAGTTATGCACCTGAAATGGATTTGAGATACTTTGCTGTGCAGAGCTGCCCAACAGAAAAACACTTAAGTGTATGTACCTTCAGTCCAGCCTGGACAGGGCCATGGTGCAGAATGATTTAGTCCAGATAATAGATAACAAAAGAGAACATAATTTGTGGTCTTGAGTTGCAGACCTTACATGAAAATGATGTGTAAAGCATTTGAGTTTCTTCTCCAGGAGCTGTTAAAGCATGTATTTTGAGAAGCACGAGTTCGAGATTACAAGTCTTTGGAGCTTTCCAAAGAGCTTTCTAATCTGTTCTGCTGAGCTGTGTAACTCCCCTAACTTCATCATATGTGGCAATGTTGGATGTCCTGCAAGGCTGCCAGATTTACTCCTGTCAGACATGCAGAAAGGGCAGTACCTTAAGTGCAGATCTAGATGGTGGCTGAACAAGGCTTTTGTAGACCATGCTTTAGGTTTTGGCTTTCAGATTCTGTCAAAGTGTCATCAGCTATGTCTGAGACACTGAGATCTCATTCTAAATTAGTACACAGGCACTTAAATGAATGCCTTGATTTTTAGAGCATGTTGAACCGCATACACTTTGCAACAGCTCTGGTGATTAGGGCAGGTTAACCCTTTGGGCATGAGAGTTGATGTGCACAGCAGGGCTGCACATCACAGTGTTTTAGGCTCTAATAAACTTCAATGGGGCGTGCAAATACAGGCTCTGAACAGAGTTAAACAGGCACCCTCTGGTCCTTAAGGAAAGTGTATTCATCCTACTGGCACCAACTACTTGTTTTACATTAATTTATTATGCCTTGAAATATTTGGTATATATTTTATATTGTACTGTGTCATGCATGTGGTATTTATTATAGGACATTTTAGTAAAAATATATTATATTTAAAAATCAAACATGAATTTCATTGGTGAGAGGAAGAATTGTGGTAGCACATCTCAGACTTCTTTTTGCATATTCAAATAGTCTGATCTTATTTTAGTTTAAAGCAAAAATAAAATCCTTTTCTGGCTCCAGAAGACGACCAAATAGAATGATTTAAAATGGATTTGAATATGAATGTTGTCAGCAACTGACTGATAATTTTGGAGTATGAAGTCTATCACAGTCCTGTGAAAAAGAGTAGTTTGGGAAGAGCAGGCACAAATCTTGTCATATACCAGTAAAGATCATCTTTAAGATCTTTTAAGGTAGAAGGAATGTTTAGGCTGCCAACTCCTCAACCTCTGGGAATGCTGATCCAGAGCTTCCTTGGACATTGAGTTGTCAAAATCACTTCTATTGTGACTGTGTTTGATATAGTAGATGAAAACAATAGTCCTGTAAATTTTGCAGACTGCAGGGGCACCCACTGTATGCTTGGGATTTAGATAGCCCTCAGTTTTCTTTGCCTAAAATTTGCAAAGTCTAAAGAGCAAGTACAGAAACTATAAATACAAGAGTGCAGATACAAAAGGTTTCAATTATTTTGTGTATAGCAGCAGTGAGATATGAGCAACTGGATACAGAAATACAGGATTTATGAAGTATTACCCTTGGAAAAAACAGAGGTCACCTTTCAGGCTTAAAATTATGCAGCTGAAGATCAAATGACTTCAGTTTGCTATCTATGGATTAGGAATACATATTTTTCTCTTCCATTTCAAAGGGTAAAAATAAAGATAAGATAGTTCTATTCTTCTCTTTTAAATTAGGAAAGTTTCAGAAGAGAACCACAAGTAGTTAATCGTGTTATCATTGATGATAAAACTGCAATAAGAGCTGCACTGCCTCCTCTTCAGTGTGAAGGTGTACAGACCAGGCCATTCTGATCAGACACTGAAATACACATATTCCTGCCACAGCATTGTAGCTTAAACTGGATACTAATGGTGAACCCTGACAAATAATCCATCAAGTGATGTTTAGACACTGTCAGGGCAAGAAGCCTCAAACAGCTTCTTTTTTTTAGTTTATTATAATCCGTCACTTCTTGCTGTGCATCTCCTAACAGTCTTATATTGACAGACATTCTTGTAACTTCCTCTTCCTTTGTATTCCTTGAGAGAACAAAAGCGTAGCATTGGGTGACTAAGGCCATTCCCACATGCTGTTTTGCAGAGCTGAAGAGACACACAAGGTCAGGAAAAGCTGTGAATGAAATACCATTATTCAAAGAGCCCAGCCTTGCTTCTGCTAAAACTTGGTGGAATTCTCCCCTGGAAATGGGTGGCAGCAGGATTAGTGCCCAGGTCTGCAGCCCAATCAATTGTTATTAGCAGAGGCTGCGGGTGCAGGCTGCAAGATGTTGAGCATCAGCTGCTGATCACCTGATAGAGCACCTCTCTTGTGTTGGCACATAGACATTTTCTGGTTCTGCCTTGAAGTGTTGAAGTCTACAGATCAATAAAATTTGAAGACAGAAAGGGCAAGGGTCAGGCCAACTCTGTCAGATTCATACAGATTGCAATAAAGAATGGCAGGCTGCAGTTCAGGGCTCATAGTTGTTAGGTCCCAAATACTTCCTACACCAAATCTTTTTTAAAATCTTTGTATGTTGGTCTCATTAAAGGACCATGAGAACTTCGAATAAAACCAGAAGAAATTGGAACCATATTGTTACTATATAATTGGAGCTGGGGAAATAATTGTATTATTTTACAACAGTTTTTAGGATTCTCTGTGTTAAAGGATAACAGTGATATAAAATGCCACTTGTTTTTCTATCGAGGTCTATGTTTTAATAAAGTATAGACTTAGGCAATGCGTATGGTCACATGTGATAGTATTTGTGCAATAAGCATTTGGAAGGAATTCCCATTTGAGGGTTGATGTTTCAGTGGTCATCCTCAGATCTGAGGAAGTCTGTATGGTTTTGTGGGTGGTGCCAGGGTTATACTTTTGGAGCACAAGTCTTAGAAGGAACAGCTTAGGGAGCCGGGGTTGTTTAGTTTGGGGAAAAGGAGACATTGAAAGGGGGTTGTACACGGGGGGGTTGGTCTCTTCTAGGTAAGAAATTGCTTCCTGAAGGGATGGTCAGGCATTGGAACATGCTGCCTGGGAAAGTGGTGGAATCACCATCCCTGGAGGTGTTCAGAACATATGTGAATGTGGTGCCTGGGGACGTGGGTTAGTGTTGGAGGTGGCCGTGCTGAGTTAACAGTTGGACCCTCTCTTAGAAGTCTTTTCTGACCTTAATTATTCTGTGGTTCTGTGATTGAGAGACACTGAATTTCTTTTTCCTTCTTGAAACTAGTACTGAGCTCAAGTCCCAGCAGTTCCCCAAAAGGCCAGAACTTACTTTCAGAAACCACTGACCTTTCTTCTTGATTATCGTTGTGAACTGGTGCTGTCTTTCAGTTAATAGGACTTTGCAATCAGGGAGCTAAGAGGGATAAAATAAAGTGACAGGTTTTACTGTTGGTTAGATGTTAATGTGAGTCCTGAATACCTTTTAAATATATTAGCTTAAATCTGAGGACATGGAGAAAAGCACTTGTATGTATTTAAAAACAGACAAAATAATAATTTGGCTGATTTGGAGATTGAAGGATGTGTCACACAACTTATAACTGGAGATATAAGGACCAGCAACCCTTTATAGCTGCAAAACTACAATGCCTTTGTATACTTTTGTATGCCTTTATTGAGGGATTTATTACTTTAAATTTTAATCATGTTTGTAAATGCTACTCCACTGCAGATGACTTTGGATTCAGTCCTATAGCTGAGACTGAAAGAGAAGTTCCAATAGCAAAGTATTTCTGAAACTGAACTGTATTACTCTTGTTCCATATTGAGAGTTAGAACAGCTCCATGCCATCTCTAAATTTATTCTCTGCTTTTGGCCCTCATTCCCTGTCTCCCTAAGCCACAAAGAGGAGTTAGAGAAAATGGGGAGTGGAGTTAACCTGGGAAGCAGGGATTAATGAGGGGAAGGTGTTTTAAGATTTAGCTTTATTTGCCATTATCCTACTCTGATTTGATTGACAAACTGATTTCCCCAAGTTGAGCCTCTCTGTTTTGCTCTCTGTCCTTATAATAAGCCTTTTGTTCTATTTTCTCTTTCCTGCCCAGCTGAGGAGGGGAGTGATGGAGCAGCTTTGGTTGGCACCTGGTGTCCAACCAGGGTCAACCCACCACAGATATTTTCAGTTTTGAGTTAAGCTTTTGTCCTACAAAGTTGCATAGCTAAACTGTTAAGTGCTGAATCCAGGTGAAGCATCATCATCCTTAGGAAACTACACAGGGCATCACAACCAAGGGTCTGTATTTTCCATGTGATTTCCATGTTCTTTTTTGGTGTAATGGTTCAGTGCTGTTAGTTTTTATTTTACCTTGGGTAGCATATTTAACTGCAAAGTAGCAGGCATTCTTTGCTATTTAGCCCAGTGACATATGTGAAATCATCCCTTTGAAGATATGAGTGAGGGTACACCAGATTCAATATTTGCTCATAGATAAATCATTTGGAAAGATTCACCCAGCATTTGAAATGACTCACTTGTGCCAGTTCAGATTTGTGTTTCAGAATGGTCCATCTTCTTACTTGCAGTAAAAGTGAGGATCTGGATGTGTTGGAATACAGATGGGATTTGTAATTCACCTGTAGTGAAATTGTGATACATGGTGGATTTGGCTTAAAAAAAGAAATGGTTTGTGCTTTGAAGCTTGATGATGACAATATAAATCAGCTTTTACTTATACTGTGGCTGTGTTTACCTCAAATTATTTTCAGACACGAGTGCTAAAGTGGAACATAGTGTAACATTTGTTCTAAAGTCAGAGAAACTAGCTGCTTGGTCTTCTTTCAGTACAGGTTGGAAGTCCTATGTTGGAAGACCTGTACTCTCAAAAATGCCAATTTTACTTGATAGATCATCTCAGTATGATTTTTTTAAAGTTCTTTTCCCTGTGTGTTATTTTCTCACCTCAGTGCAGTTTATTGCTGTGTATTCAAATGAGATACACCATTAAGACATAAATACTTGAAAAGCCTCTCCTCTAATGTCCAGTGAGACACATTTTCTCTCTTACTAGTAGGTAGTGATAATGTAAGTCTCTAATCTCATTAGTTTGAAAAAAACACCCCATAGCACTTGGGTGCTTTAAAAAAGCAGGAAGTAAAAGAGGCGTGATTAAGTTAGTAAAAATTGGAAGGAAAATGTTGCTTTTGCAGTAACAATACATTTATATTAGTTCAGTACTAGTCCTTTGAAAGACAAGGGAAGAGTCTTTGAAAACAGTATTTCCATTAATATGTTTGTGATAAAACTACAAAAGGGCATGTTGATATTTTTTACTATTTGTAATTTGCCTTTCTGTCAATATTCTTTGCTGTTTATCTTCTCACCCTCAATGACAGCGAGCTGGCAATTGTTTTTGTGTTTAGCCACAGCGTTTATGGTTTAACTCAGGTGTGTGTTGCTACTCTTGGCAACTACAGAATCTGTCAGCTCTTCCTAAAGTTCAATAAGTAGCATGGTTTTATTCAAGTATTTAAATTGGCAGATGAGTTCATCTCTATGGTTTTTGCAAAACTCTTGGAAATCCATTTATTTAATATTTTGATATAATGGTCTGTGCTTGTGTTAATGCTGCTTTCCAGAAGATTAAGCGTACGCTATAGAATCTAAATTTCAGTTTTTGCAAGAAAATTGCTCATGATTTCAGTGTTTGATTTAGATGGAAAATTAAGCAAGCGATAAGAAAACAAAAGTCGGATGTATTTGTCATTTACCTGAGCCATTTTCTCCTCATTCTTAGGTCCAACCTGTGCCTCTGGATGTCACAAGTCTCTTATTCCTTTGTGCTTTTCTTAAATGTAAATGTCAGTGTCAAATGTGAATTTGTTTCTCAGCCTGTTTTGTTGAAAATGTGGAAAAAGGCTAAAAGGTGAATCATATTTATCTTTAAACAAATTATTTTCAGTAATTGTATTTTCACTCCTCATTGGTTCTAATGGGACATAATATATTATAAGTGCCCTAAAATCAATATAAAATACAAAGTGCTATTTATAGCATTATGAGCTAAAAAAGAAATACCCATTAATATTCATATATGTGTTTTATTAGCTGCACAGTATAATTTATCAGATACAGAATCCCATTGTAATCAATGAGAAATAGATATGTGACTGTTCACTGTGCTCACTTATTATAATATTTTGGTTATTTAGTGCTGCTAAGGGTTTATTACAAGTATTCTGGCCCCTTTCTCCACCTTCTGTGAGGGGGTTCTCTGAAATTCAGTGCTTTTCCAAATGATCACTCAAACAGATATCCTTCAGGAGCAAGTTGTGTTTTCTGGAATGTTAATGGCTAGTACTACCTTAGGGTTATCTTGGTTTCCACCCTGAATGTCAGGTAGCCTGATATGGTGAATACAACATTAGGCATTCCAAGTATGTAGACAGAACTTTGATCCTGTACTCTGTTAGAATTTATTAAATGAAAATGTCTTGCATTGGATTCTGATGTCCTGGAGTCAATACCAAATTCATCACTGGCTTCTATGGGGCACCTTAATTAATAAATACTGAAATATATTCTGTGATTCTGTTGTTATTGAGGAGAAGAAAAAATCATTCTTTACTTTGGGGCATGCAATCTCTTGTTTCAAGCAAGCTAGGAGATATATTTCCTTTTGCTTTGTTTCCCAAGAACTTCCAGATCTGTAGAATTGAAAGCCACAGTCCTGCTAGCATGTGCCTAAGTACAGCTGGTGAGCTGTTCTAATAGTTGTATCAGGATTTTGTTATGTGTGTGACAGACATCCAAGCTTGTACTGCAGACCTGAAGATTTAAAAGCAAAGGATTCTGTAGCAAGAGCTAAAGGACTGAGTTGCTCTAACTTGAACTGTAATGGACTAATATCTATGGCAGAATGTATTCACATTGGAGAGATATATGCAGAATCAGAGAGCTGTAGAACAATTTAGATTGGATAAGTCCTCTAAGATCATCAAGCCCCACCATTAACCCAGCACTGGCAAGTCCGTATATACATGTATTATGCGATCATATAGTAGATTATTGTAACTTGCACACTGAAAATTAGTTTGGTTCCTGGAATATGAGAAAAACTGAAATATGGAGGAACTTGTGTCATGAATCTTAATGCTGTAGCAAAGGAGTTCTTGAATTAGAAACCTGACTTGTTCATATACCATTTATTCATGACTTTTTAAGTGAATTGATTAAAATCCTGTCTCCTATCCTATACAATCATTAGCATAACCTCTGGCTTTTTGAAACCAGAATATGTTTTGAGGTTTCATAGCTTTTCCTCATTTTGGAATAAAATTCTCTTTTAAATTATTTTCAAGATTTTAATGTAACTCCAACTTCTCTGAACACAATCTAGTTAATCATTCAATCTTTTCAGCACTTCTGCAGCATTGGTCAAATAATTCGTACTGTCTGCATGTGGCTGGAACTAACAGAGTTCATGTGCTTTCCTTCATGAGTTACATCTCTCACTTTGGGTGTAAGGAAAGACCTTTTCCATGTTTTTATGTGTACAGTGCAAGATTTTATTGGTGTTTTGCAAGTGTGCTTCTGAAGAGGTGATGTGTCCTTGTATTAACTTAGTTCTTGGTATTTTAACTCTCCTGAAGTGTGTTACAGGGTCTGTTTTTATGGCCAGACCTGGGGAATGGAGTATAATTTGAGCACTTTTTAATCAACAAGTGTAGTTTCATTACCTCTAATAGCTCATTTACCCACTGCTTGTTTGGTATTGTAGAAGACTGGGATGGAAATGCTCCTCCCTGTAGCTCTAGGTTGAAAGTCAGTGTGGTGGCAGCTCCAGTGCTCTGTGCTTACCATCCCACTGGGTGCTGTACCCGCTCTTCACCCCGGAGATGTCCCGTGGGGGTTCGGGCTCCAGCCCTTTCCCTCAGGTGCTTTCTCTCCCCTAAGCACCTCGTACTGCACTACCTGCTTGGCTGGAAGGTGGAGTGAGCTTTTGATCACCTTCCTTTCTTAACCAGCTTTTGAAGTCAGGAAAAAAGCTGAAGGGTTTTTTTCTGCTTCTCTCTGAGGAGATATGTTTGAAGGACCATGAGGTGTGTTCCCACTTAGTGAAGAAATTTTCTTTAAAAATACCTCATGTCAGCTTGCATTACATTTTCTAGTACTCTCTTTGAGATTTCTGACCTTTGTCTGCTCCGTAAGTGTAGTTTTCTTCTTTCATATTATAATGTAATGCTCTTTATGAAATTTCACATTTTCCTGCCTTTAGCCCTCTCTTCTTCTTTGCTTTCTACTTTCTGTTTCCTGCTTGTTTAGGTAATCCTGTTTCATGTTTTGTTTTACTTCTGCCTTTTGGTTTTCCCAGGCTTCAGTCGTATCCTTGTGCTAAATACGTCTTGGAGGCTTATGGCACTAATCGGGGCTTACGGTGCTTGTTTTGCCTATTACATATAATGAGGATCAATATCTCAGCTTGATTCCGCCTAAGACTTCCATGTCTTCAACAGGAATTAGGTTTGAGCCCCATAACTCTGGCTAATGCTAGACCACTGTAGATAGCTTTCCTGTTCAGAAACAGATGGAGATTTGGGGACTGTAGCTCCTCCGTGACCACTGTCACATTTCCCAGTGCTCTGAGCTCCAAGAAGCCATGGCTCCGTGCAGTAAATCCAGTCAGGCATCCAGCCTGGAGCTGGGCAGATTTTCTCAGTCCTATTTAATTATGCAGTTCCATCTTTAAACTGTGTTTCTGCAGGTGCATTTCTTTTGTCATAGAAAGCTCTAATCCTAAAATAAAAAAAATAAAAAAAAACCAACCAAAAAGTGGTTTAAATTTAAGCATTACACAAATTTGTGGTTAATTCCTTCCCCAAGCTACACTGTCATAGCAATAAAGTTAAGTCTGATGCTATGTACCCAAATCTTTATATTAGTTACTAAATGAAAGCTATTCTATATGGTCTGGTCAATTATTTGCAGCTGTGGATATTCTTTGTTGTTGTGTAGCAGGTGTTTCTATGGATCGCTGGTGTGTGTGAATACAGATGTAGATATGTTCTGACAGCTGTAAATGTTTGTTTTTCCTTTGTAGGTGATTGCATGGAGAACAAAACTTGCCTTCTAAAATCCTAATGACATGAGTTTCAGAAATATTCCAGGATATAACAAATGTTATTTTAGCTATTTATTGGATAGATTAATAGCCTGCACTTTGGCATTTTTTAATGGGCATTCATAAATAACCTGTGGGAGAAAGATAATCCTTCTGAGCATTGCTATATGTTGTCCTAATACAAGGCTGTGGTCTGGTGACTGGTTTGTGGAGAAATTAATGATATTTAGTATACAAAATTAATATGCAGTAGATTTCCCTGTGTTTTGAAGATCAAAGAAAGCGTAAATATGAAAACAAATAGGATCTATTTACTTTTTTTGCTCTAAGATAAAATGGAATCCCTAGTGAAATGAAATTTATTTTAATTATGATTTAATGTCAAATAACTGGCATGGTAAGAGTGTTTCTTCATTTGTTTTTAAATAAATGGAATGGATCTGAAACAGTTGCATATAGTTCATAAACTTTGTGTTTGCCAGTGAGCCATGTTATAATATTAATGAGAGGATGAGTTGCTTTCATCATTCTCTCATATTAGGCTGTATAAAGGGACCAGCCTTAAAGACACCATACATTGATATCAGTGTATCTGCCTCCTTTTAGGGACAACCTTCCAGAAAACAAAAGCATTCAAAAAGGTATTTTTTTTTCATTTTAGATACTTCAAAACCAGATTTATATATTACCATATTTTGCTATCTGTAAACCTGTATATTTTTAAAAAAATATATGTTGTAGTGAAAGTGAAAAAATGCATTTTAGTAAAACCAAGTAAATCTAAGAGGGGGAAAGCAGTTTCCTGGAAGCTTAGGGTTTGTTTGTTCTTCTCAATTAACAAATTTCAAAACAAGAAGTGGTTTTGAAACATTTTCTGTGAAGAAAATCTGTGTTCAAGTGGTGACCATCATCTGTCTTTTTCTTTTCTTCTGAAGGAATTGGTTAGTAATGACTGATGGGATATTAGC
This sequence comes from Campylorhamphus procurvoides, assembly GCA_013396655.1. Taxonomy (NCBI): domain Eukaryota; kingdom Metazoa; phylum Chordata; class Aves; order Passeriformes; family Dendrocolaptidae; genus Campylorhamphus; species Campylorhamphus procurvoides. The sequence continues at coordinate 535,873 of WBMV01000695.1, read as the reverse complement.
TGGAGAAGTAAAGTTGTGCCATTAAGAACTTGTATTTATGCTGCAAATCATTCGTTGCCTTTCACAGTCCTTTTAAAAGGTTTTACGTTTGACCATCAACTATACGCAACTGAAATGTTTACCTGTATCTGTACCTTTTTCAGGCCAAGGCTCATTTAGCTGTTTCCAAGTAGCTCCTTGCCTCTCAATTAGTGCCTTTGCTGTACAATTTCAGATCCTGAAATGAAAATAAAACTCCTGAAAACCTAAGACTTAGTTTATAATGTGTTATGTTCTGTTATGAACAAGCATCTAGTGCACTAATTCAAGTTCCCTCGTTAGTGCTGTGTGTTACAGTATGTCAGGGGTTCAGTGAATAATCAGGGCAAGTCACATTTCTCTGTATAACAAATTGGGTATTTTCAAGTGTACTGTATTTTCAACTTGATAAATGTTTAATGATGACAGCATTTAATTATGTGTTCAAATTCCAAAGATTGTGTTTATCATGAATTATTTACTAGGATGAAGATTTTATTCAATTTTTTGTTGCTCAGTATAGATTATTTTAGGAAGAGGGACTTCAGAGTCAATTTTAAGATCTATTTAATGCCTAACTGACTGACTTTCTGATGCTTCACAGACCCTTTGCAGGGGGGCGGTGCATAACGTCTAGTCAGATAAAACATGGTACTGCATTTTAGGAGCATCAGTGCATCGGGCTCTCTGAATACTTAAGGATATCTTACATGTAGGATAGAGCAGCATGTGAGTATGAACTTGGATGATGCTCACGGACTGTTCAGTGACTGCTGTTGAGGTCCCCTCCTTTCAGCTGCAGTTCTCTTAGTCCAGAAATGTCCACACGCTTCAGAGAATCTTTATTTAGTGCTATTGAAAGATACTAGCAGGAAGCAGAGACCACAATTACAGCTGTGTTTCAGTGTGATACTTAAACGTGTGAGTTCTGTGAAAAAAATTAAATATGTAAGCATGTTTCTTAAATAACTGTTGCGTTAGTGAAAGCTCTGACAATCCATGCTGGCCTCTTGCTTATCCTAGTCTGATTCCCATGGTGCATGTGAATGTCATCAGTGGGTTCAGGAAGTGATGGACTCTCCTGAAGCGATCTGGTACCTTGAGGAATATGTGGATATCTGCACTTTGATTAGTTACTGCCAACAAGATGTAATCCACAGAAGTGACATTAGTGCTTATATATCCAGAACTGAAGACCTTGGCATAAAAAGGGCTCCTTTCCCCCCCATTTTTCGTTTGCCTTAATGATGTGAAAATGCGTGAATTTTTGTGCACGGATAGTCAGAGTCTGTTTGAAAAGGATCAGAATAAAGGAAAGGATCTTTTGGGACAGAGATCAATTTATACTCTGTATAAATCGCTTGCACTCCATGAATCCTACAAAGTACAGGTGTGATTTTTTTTTTCAAGGATGGTTAAATTCTACTTATATTACATTTGGTCACATGGTCAAGTGAGCTGCACTATCCTTTCTTAGATGTAGTAGTTTGCTGTGAGTGGAACTTAGGGGTTTGCACTGCTTTGGCCAGAGAGTCAGGGAGAAATGAACCCTGGGATGTTGCTGGTGAGTATTGTCACCAGGGAACTGCAGCAGAGAATCTCTTCTGTTACTGTGTATTTATTTTAAGGCACAGGTAGGGAACCAAGCCTAAATGTGCAGGGAACTCTGCAAGTGTGTAATGAATAGATCAATTTTTGGGCCTAAAGAATCTGAGGACTAAGATGAAAGGCAGGAGGTAAGGCAAGAAGATGCAAGGCAAAGCATAAAGTAAGAGTCTATAGTATACTTCTGTCTGAACTCTGAGAAGTTTTTGTAAGTGCTGGAAGCCTTATAGGTACTGTTTATCTCATACTGGTACAGTTACATGGTAATTTAAATAATGGAACTGTATCAAACAGCAGCAAAAAAAAAGTAAAGAAGAAATTTGAAGCATCACAGGATAAAATAAGTAACTGAATTACCTACAGCTTTTTGTGGTGCTTATATGTGCCTCTGCAGTGGAAGGTTCCTACATTATTGCAAAATGTTTTGAAGGTTTGAAACTCTGCTATCCAAAGTGATTTGTCTGTTAGTAGAAATGAGGTTCTCAATACAAGTGTGAGGACATATGCTTGTGTGTGTGTCACTCCTGGTTAGGCTGAATGGGTACATTAGACAGAATAAAATCTTTTACACTGTTTAAAAATATACTAGATGAGATTATTAACTACTTACTAGGCTTCAGAGGAAGGTTGAAATATTTCTTTAGAGTACTATTATCAAAGCAACATATATGATACACGTGAAACATCTGCTATGGGGATTACCTCATATATCAGGTACATTGTTCAGTTAATGTCTGTGTGCCTGTTGCTTACTCAGATCAGCCATCTCGTGTCCTTGTGTTTGGTTCTGATTCATTAAGAATACAAAAGGCGATATTTTTTACATTGCACCAGCATGTGTAGAAGTATCACTTGAGGCACACAGTGAGAGTAGGATTTTTTGGAGTATGCATTTTAGTGGCATTTGAATATTTAAGAATTTTGGCACCATACAGTTAATTTTTAAAGTATGTTGCAAAGAAACCTGCTTTGTATTTACTAGAATAAGTTCTGAAAGAAAGATTCAGCCTCATTTTGGTTCGCTGTTGTGACACTGTGCTCATCATCTGAGCAACACTGTGAGGTACTTCAGTGTCTGTCAGACTTGTAATCTGATGAGCTATACTTGGAATAAACCTGAGTTGATGAAACAATCAGTGAGCCTTTGACACTCTCAGAACTGATTAGTGAAAATCTAGCTGGTCTTTGCTGATGTGACACATAACGCTGCACTGTTTATACTGAGGCTGAACCCTCGAGATTTTCCACCGTGACTGACCCTTCCTTAATGCTAATAGCTGCTGAGGGCATGGTGACCTCATCTGGAGAGAGCATACATCCTGTCAGACATGGTAGAGTTGTGATGATGTAGATCCTTCACTCTTTGTTGACACGTAGCCATCTATTGTGGTGGCTCTTATTGATATTCCAGTCAGCTCTGGTCATTTTGGCATAGATGTCAGTTGTGCAGTGACTGCTAAATGCACAGGAATGATTGATTCAAATTTATGCATGTTAATTTTCAAACTTTCTGTCCAGACTCCATGAAATTAGCCAGTCATCCATTGAGATATAACTGAATTTCAAGGTATTGCTTGACAAACTCTGTTGGCAGCTCATGTAACACACCCCCAAAAAGCAGTCACTACTTGCTACATAGCTGATGTGTGACACATACAGTTCCCTAATTGGAATATACTATTCCCTGCATTAGGTCTGCAATAAATGCACGTAACATGGCATAGGGAAACAAGTATGTTCTTTTCTGTTGGAGAAGGATTTGTACAAACCAATTGACATGATTACTCCCATGTATCAGGTTATGGGATTGGTCCTGAACTCTGGATTTGCTTGAAATTACAGTCAAGGTTTGCGAGTTTCATCTGCAAGCAAGCAAGAATGCTACAAAATAAACTGATGTAGATCTGTGTTGTGTTACACTGAGTGATTTGAGCCAAAATATGTCTAATAATAATTCAGTGAAATTCAGGAATATCTTGGGCACTCTACATTAGTATCAAGTAATTATCTCCAGCTAAGATAAAATGAGGGTCAAGATTGGTTCTGGCTTTTAGAGCTGGAGCGTTGCTTGCTTTATTGAACATGCTAATTTAAAGCTGCATTAGCAAGAGATGAAAAAAGAAAGATATTCTCCAAAGTGAATTTCATAGTGACTCTTTTGAAAGACTGGTCTCAAGTTGTTTTTAGAATATAAAGGAGTGTTGTTTGAAATTAACTCTATGTTGGTTGGATGGACACAAGCTGCCATAAGTCGATACTAGTGGAATACTTCCTGTGTTGAAGTTATCTCACATTTAGGGCTCTTAGCTGGAAAGATCTCATTTCTTATTAGAAAATAATTACACTAAGTTTATAATTTGGCATTTTATGAAACTCAACAGTATTATACATATGGGAGTAAGATCGTAGCCTGGTGTCTTAACCTGACATGCCTTAGACTGTTAAAATTGTAAATTATATCACTTGATTAATGTTGCTTGGTTGAGCCATGCCATGACAGAATTATTGTGCCAAGGAGTGATGGGCAATGCCATCTAAATGTTTTGTGTGATACCTGTAAATCTTATAAATACTGTTTGGCCTATGTGTCCTTTATCTGATGCCTAGTTTCATTAGATCTGAAGCTGATGTTGCTGTGGGTGCATACTGCAGCACAAATAGTTGCTGAGACCTTCCTGCTCAGCCTTTCCTTTGTGACAGGGCCCTTTCCACACACTGTCTTCTTCATCTGTGTCCTCCTTAAAACCTATAGATACACTTTTCAGGAGTCACATCACAGTTCGGTATTTGCTTTGGAGAAGGGTATGAACAGCTCTGCCCACCACTCCATTTCAGCCCAGCTTAGTCTCTCAGCCCCTGCTCCTGTGACACTCTGTAGGAGTGCCAGCTTCCAGCTCTGTCCCAGCCCTGCAGCCTGACACCCTGGCCTGGCCTCAGCACATCCCTGATCCCAGGGGGATGCCTGATGCCCAGGGCTGGGGCTGCTCCTCCTGCTCCCTGGCTGGAATGGTGAGGCTCTGCCCTTGCCAGCACCATGAGGAGCCCCCACTGCCTCTGCACCCCCGGGAGCTGCTGGACCTCACTGGCACACAGGTGCCACGACACCATGGTAGGATCAGCACCTGGTAGTTTTGTATAATTCACTATTTCCTGGATTTAGAACCCTGATTTTACAGTGATATCAGCATCTTAGGCATTGACATAGGAAGGGATCAAGCTGCACACAACAATATTAGTGTTTGAAACAGTTTGAATGTCCAAAATTTTAATATGAGATTATTTTCTTCAGTGAGGAGGGTGCTGCTGCAAATCTCGGCTGATAGACTGTGTGACTAAGGCAGTTTCTTTGCCATGTGAATACATTAACTGTGATGATAATACCCTGAGAAATCCAGAGGGCCAGTTCTTCACAAGTAGTTTGATGAAAATTTGCATTACTTTCAAACAGATTTGAGTGTCTATCTCTTTTAAATATCTATGCCAAAATGTTTTTAAATCCACAACATTAAATCAAAATAATGGAAATTAACATATTTTGACTGTGCCTCAGTGTTAGGTGAATGTATCAGTTAGCTGTCTTATCATTACTGTGATTCTCACCTAACTCTTTAAATTAGTATTTGTATGGAGGTTTGTTACAGTTAATCAATTTTTTATAATGGCCTCTGTAAATCCTAATTTAAAGATACGTTCTCAGTTGTTTATATTCCTTCCTTCTAGCACAAGAGGAATGCTTTAGAGTATGAATTTGTGTCAGAATAATTCATAAAGCAGTTTTTTCAGAGCTATTTATTTCCTCCCAAGCCCTCTCTCAAAGTAGCCACAGTAGAATTATGGATATTGAGACCTTTTTGTGAATTCCTTGTACAATTGTCCCAAGAAGGCAACTTGATACTGGACAGTGGTTTAATGGATCATGGGTGTGAGTTAGGCTTGCAGGAGGCATTGCCTACGAACGCAGCTGGAGATGACAATGGACAGTGCAAGGGGCAATATGAACTCTAACATATAAAGTTTGCATGCTCTGTGGAGTTGTTGAAGAGATCCAAGCAGAGTAAGACAGTATGTATGTTCATCCCAGGACATCACAGACTGCTGGGAAGCACTGTTTCAGCTAAGAGGAGAAAAAGTGCATGTATTTTAGTTGTTGGTGTCACAGCAAAATGTTTCAAATAGGTTGGTGTCTGGAATATATCTGGACAATATCTAAATCTACACCCAGTAGGGGAAGATGTATTTTCACAATAAAAATAGCTTTGGTTGTACTCGTTAGTTGGTTTGGTATTTCAGAGGAACATGTGTGGATAGCAGGTAGGATGGTTCTGTCAATGTGAGTCATTTCAGATTTGCCAGTAGATATTCCTGTCTGAGCAGCTGTCCTGCAGAGGGTCTGTTGCTTTGCTTCTTAGGCAGCTTTATGTTGTAAACATTTTGGTTCTTATCAACCCTGTCAGGAAGCAGACAGTCTGCTGCCCTGTCTATACATTAAACTGTATTCTGAAAATGGAAATATTTGGAACACAAATGCTTTGAATAAATATTCCAAGCAGCACAGTGATACAAAGGAACAAAAATAATAGAAATGCTAGACTTAGTCTTGCAAAGTGGTAACTCCATTGAAAGCACCTCATGGTGGTGGTTCTATTTCTGTTTTCTGTATTGCACAATGCGGAGAACTATTAATGGAAAGTTTGTGTGTGCAGACCCTGAGGAGGGCATCAGTGAGATGCAAACTCCCTTTGCGTTGATAATGGTGTGCCTTTGATGTACAAACAAAAGAGAACCGCTTTTTTTAATGCCTTTTTTTTTTTTTTAATCAAGCACCCAGTTTTCCCCATTTCTATTAAAATGTGCCTTCTTTCGTTGGGATTGGCTTACATGCACTTTTTATTCCATTATGTTCACATCCCTAATGGAAATAGTTATCTTCTGCCATGGGCATAGATGTATAGTGTCCAGATGCCTTATCCCAGAAATGCCTTTTATTCTTGTTTTCTAAGACTAGCTTATCATGGAACAAACACCTTTATATCTCTAAGTCTCCATCCACATTAAGACAATTGTACCACTTTAGTTATGCTTTTATAATTAAAAAGGTATTATTTGTGCGTGTGCACTGTATTTCAGTGAAGATGTTGCTTTTGAAGTATTTTTTAAGATATCCATCTTACTCTAGCATATTTGTATGTAATCCTACCTCTCAGTACCAGTAGTCTATTACATGTATCTGAGTCCCTGATGGTGCTTTGTATCCTCAAGTCATTTAGCCCTTTCTCTGTTCAGAATGACGTGACTGACCCCTCTGAGGCAGTTCCTTGAAAGAAGATGAGTTTTTCCCCTGACCTTGACCAGCAGGCTGACTGTTGTGTTCAGCTCTCCTGAGGACACTGTTCTGTTTCCCTGAGGAATGCGAAAAAGTAATTTCCCCAGATAACAGCCAAAAACCCAATTAAGCTTAGATTAAAGAAAAGGAGGATTTATTGGCATTTCATGGAATAAAGAAAAAGGAAAATAAAAGATCAGAGATACTAAATTGCCTGAAGTGGAGACACAAACTGCCCAGTTGCTGACATCACTCTTCACTTTACAGAATAATTGGTGGAATTTTAGCTGGTTTTAACCATATAACAATAAAACATTGTCTCTCCCACAGCCCACAGTCATGTCTGTCGTTTTCTGTCAGAGCTGGAAAGACTGTGACATGCTGTCTTTGAAACACTGTGTGAGGCTGGAAAACCCCCCTCAGTAACTTGGTCTCTGAATTTGATATGAAGGTGTCAGTAGTTACAAAACATGTTTATTTGCCCTGTGGGATGCTAAAATACATGCAAATTGGACCAAGTGCACAAGATTTTAATTTCCGTTTTCTTCATACATTGTATTTCAGGGCACGATTTTTTAACACCTTTTGTACAATGTATTTCACATCTCATTATGGTCTTCCAGAGGATCCATTGTCTTCTCATCACCTATTTGAATGGGACACTAGGTACTTCCTAGCTTGAAACACAAGAAAATTAATTATCTGCATATCTTTAATTAACCCTCTCTTTGTGTAGATTAAGATTGCCTTTAGTAACTGTCAGGGTTCCTGGCCAGTTGAATAAACAGCTTCTTGCATGCATTTCAATTACTGCACTTTTATATTGCTAATGAGACTAAGCAACAGTTTCTTGGAGGCATTCTTAATTTAGCTATTTCATTCACATTTTTATACAGGTACAGTGTTCCAGCTATGTAATTAATGGTGCCATCTCAGCTTTAAAGGTGGATAGAGAATTAAAAATCAGCATGACAAAATACATCAGGTATAATTCAAACTGTGAAGCCCTGTTATAAGTTATTTTCATACCACACACTCCCAAACTGCTTTACAATGCAATATACACAGTATAGACCATTCTGCCCTCAGAAGGCAGCAGCCAAATGTGCAGAATTTGAATTGGGAAGGTTCAGTCACAGCCATAACATGAGTGTTGTGAACAAGCCATGCCATCTTCTTCTCTGGGAGCAGACAGGACTTTAGGGCCTTTATGGCCTCCTTGGGAGGATTTCCTCATGGCAGTGAGTGCTGCAACGTGAAGGGTTGAGCGTACCAATGTTACTAATATAGCCAAATTCCCACCAAAACCAATACATGTGTTGGTTGTACAGAAATGTGTACAGTTGCATATTTTGATGTTTCAGCAGCATACAGAATGCTCTACAAAGCTGTGATCTGATGGTTACCTGCAAAAAAAGCAGTGGGATAAACTGCAGTAGGATGATTTGTAAATGAACCTTAGGTGTTTTGTAGTTCGAGATGAATCGTGATTGAAATACTTCTCACTATACTATTAAAATTAGCGTTCAGGTTTTTGGCCAGATTAGTTCATAGAGGACTTTCAAAGTTATTGTATTAGGAAAGCAACCAGAGAAATCCCAGGGTCAAATGTAAGACAGCATTGGGGAAGGTCAGAGGGATGCATTTGCAAGTCAAGAAGATATTGAAGGGGATCTAATTATAGGCTTAATTGCTGTAGGTAATGACAATTCAAGTTACTATATTTAATATAGCCTGGATACTATAACTGAGGTCATCCAACAAATAAATCAACAAATCCAAAGCAGATTTTCAAGAAACGTTTAGAAAGGAATGGAAATTGCTAGACTTGCTGAAGCCAAGAGGACTTTTATCAGTGAGCCAGGTTTTCTAGCTGAGCCCAGATTTCACCCTTGTGCATAGAAGGGCTGTGGCTTTGCTTCAGAAAATGTCTTCAATGCAAGAACTCATAAATTTCTTGTAAAGTATCTGCTTATGTTTCTGGAGCAATGCCCATGATACTCTGTGGGTTTTAGAGCTGGAAGTTGATCCAGGGAACTGTGGTCCCATTACCAGACCTGTCACTGGCTTACATGGTGACTTTGGCTGAGGCACGTGTGAATGATTTATGATTATTTGCTCCTTAGTCTCTCCCCATCTAAACTACATATCTGTCTTCATAAAAAGCTTAAACATCTATGATGAATAGTGCTATCTCAGTGCAGTAACTTGATTTTTTCAAGGAGGAGACGAGCAAGGGCCAGGGAAAGGCTTGACTTAGGTGGGTGAAGTTAGTTGTATTTACTGCATTCCTACTTGTCCATATTTGTAGTTCACAGAAGTGGAAACAATGTAGTATTAATTCATGGTCTATAAAGCAAAATCACATTTTTAGTCTTGCATTTCAGTCAGTCTCATTTTTATGAACTTTGCAGTTGTGTTTCACTTGGGATGTATTTGGCTGTGTGACAAAGTGACTGGAGATTTATAATTCCTTATTAGTAACTCAGGGCTCTAAAGGGAATAACAGAGTACTTATTTACTTTTCTAGGTCAGACTCATGATGTAGGAGTTTAATGAACTTCTGCTAAACAGGAATTGAGGCAGAATTAAAATCTCAGAGTGCATCTGTCCAATAAGGTTATTAATCTTATTTGCTATAGGTTAGATGTTTTTTACTTGCACAGAGCTGTTTAGGCTGCATTTTCTCAGTAATCAGCCAAGAATATGAGACTGTCATATAGAACCTGGTATTAAGTCAATGCACTGATGTGATTTTGCTCTGAAATTACATTATGTCAAATAACTGTATTTATGTATCAGTGTTTAGGGCAGTAAGATCCCAGTTCACATATGCTGAGAAAGGGTTTGTGATTCATGTTAGCAGCTAAACCATTGCTGTAGTTTTGATGCCTCTCCGATGTTGTTTGAATCAATAAGGTGGGCACTTCTCTGTCAAGAACACATTGAAATCTATTCTCACGAAAAAAAGAAAAGGTGTAGTATTTATGCTTCCCTGTAAATGTGAAGGGAATACAGTGTTTCATATTCTTACAGGAGATATATGTTGGTATTTACTTGATGTTACAAAATTATTGATGGAGATAAAGATGCGTGAAAGGAACATGAAAACATGTTACATGAGTACAGGCATGCTTTGCACTGGACTTGTATTGCAGGAAATACAAACCATCTCTTCAATGAAAAGAAGAGTTTGTGTCACATTCAGAAATGTCTGTGAATCAAATGTGTAAAACACAATAATATAGTTGAAGATCCTAAGTATTTCAATTGATACCGTGTAAGCCATGGAGATATAACTGTGTATGGACATAAAATGCCAAATCTCCTTGGTTTATGCAGTATTCAGAAAAAATATATATATATACACATTAACATAGGTTTAAGACAGAATAAATTATATAGGTGAAAAACTCCCAAAAAACTTAAACAAAAACCAAGGGGTAATAGAAAACAGAGTGAGGAATTGTCTTAAATACCTATGTTTATGCTTATTCATAGCTCTGAGGAAACACCTCCCTTCATGCTGTCCAAAGTGCTGGTCCTGAAATAATTTTCTCTGCCCTTTTCTTAAAAATCAAAGATCAAGGTCACCCTTGCAAAAAAACATCTAATCCTCAATTAAACAAGGAGGTTCTCTGCCTTGCCATTGGAGCCTGGTGGTTAGAATGTATATCTACAGTGCAGGAGCCAGAACCTGCACTCTTCCTTTGTCAGAAGTGATTTACAGTTCTTTCTCTAAGGATAAAAACCTAATCTTTAAACTCTAAATTAATGTTGGAGTCAGGCTACTTTGTACTTCCTGTTGGAGCTTTGCCTCTAGGCACAGAAGGAGCAAGTGGGAGCCAAATGCTGGGCAGAGCTTGATTCAACCCCTGCTCTTTCTGTTTGTTATCCACTGACCATTTTGCATAGAGCTTTTGAAAGTCCTCTGGGCATTGACTAGCTTCTTGAGCCATCAGGAAAACATGTTGTACAGTCTCTGTTCACCAGCTCTTCTCATTATTCACATTAGATTTTCTCTGGCTTATTTCTGAAAAAAGTAATGAAAAGTAGCATTGAACTCTGAATTAATTTTCTGCCTTAGTTCTCATCAACCAAGTGACCAACTGGCAGAGAGTGCAGAATCCTCTCACAGAATCCTCTGTGATACAAGAAAGAGAAAGCACCTGGGAACCAAATATCAAGCTATACTCTAAGATATATATGGGATAAAAACAAGATGGCCTTTTCATTAAATACATCTGATGTGAAAGAGAGAGAGGAGGGATTTTATATTTGTTTTTCTGTAACTACCATTCTTCTTACTTGTAAAAAGCACTTAAGCAGAACTTCAAATAGTAAGATGAAACTCCAATTTAATAGTAGTCAATAAAGGCTGTTGCATTGTGACAACTGAACGGAGGGAAGCTTTTTTACTGCTCAGTCCAGTTTTGTGGCTGGTCAGTGGGAGAAGCAGTTGTAGTTGTTTGTTTGGCACAAAGAAAGGCTAAAGAAATGGGAAATTCTAGAGCTTTTTAGGGGAGTGCCTTATGAAAATGGCAGTGAAGGTTGTTGCCTTCTTTAGGATGTAATTTTTTGTGCTACTGTTAATGGTGATGGCAGGACATCAGACCCCCCAGACCTATACTAAGAAGCCATGTAGATGTTGAGGGAGGAGAAAAGGTGTGATCACAACCAGGCACAGTTGTTTTAGAAGAGATTGTAATGTAGAAGCATGTGTAATGTAGAACTGGTAGAATTTGGCATGATTATGAAGGGGTTGTGCAACTGGTCAAGTAAAAAGCACTTTTTTACCATACAGATCTCTGCAAAGACTGTTTTTTTGGCATAATATACTTGTTTTGCTATAAAAATAACATGTTTCTAGAATAAAAATTGCCTAAGATCTGGAAAGGCTGAATACAGAGTAATATTGACTCTCTCTTTGGGAGGGGTCAGTAGACACAATAATGCAATAATAGCATTCCTATCCTATTCATTGATACAGGAGGTTTTTCCACTAAGATATATGAACTCCCTTGAAAACTGGGTCAGCCTAAATGCTGTCACAAGTGCTCATCACCAACTATATATTGCTGCATACCTGTCACACTCAGCAACTGGAACGAATTTCATGAAGGGAGGAGGGTAAAAGGTGAAGCTCAGCAGGATTATTGGCTGTGAGGGAATCACACTTTTGAAGCTTGTCTAGTACAAAACAAAGAAAATGGGCAAAACTGTGTGTAATACTGATAAATACAAATACTATTTGACTTTTGGTATTTAAATTGATATATTTTGTTAGTCAAATTTATTTGCATACACTTGGTAAAATCAGTATGATTCCCATGGTGGTTTATTCTTGCTGCTTAAAAGACTGAATTTATTGATATATCTAGATGTGGAAATTTACTGTGAATTGCCTGAAACCCTCTAGGGGTTGAAAGTTCTTTTAGTGGAGTTAGTTTCAGTGTAATAATGGGATTGTTGGTGATAAATTACAATATTAAGTGTTTACTGCTCGCCAAGGAAGAGCTTTTTATGCCAAAATGAAGTTCGTGGATGAAAGCCATGGTGTCCGCTCCTGGCATATCTTTGCTCCAGCAACTCTTCATGATCATAGTTTAGGATTTGTGCTGGAGAAAGCAGCATCTCAGCCTAGCTGAGCTCCCCAGTAACACTTGAGGAATAATGGCACATATGTAGACATGTTGCTTATAAATAGGTAACTTCCCAGCCTGGAGAGAAACAGAGTTAGGGCACAAGCCTGTACTTTCATCCCTGTCTTAATACAAGCTGAAAGCATTCTGTGAGACAGATCACAAAATTTTTGTGTAGATAAGAAGGTGGTAGGGACAGTTCAACTCTACAGCTGGAGCCTGCCTAGGTGTAAGTGATTCTCATCTGCATCTGTATCTGTTCGGTCCTTGCCTTTTTCCCTGACAATACCTTCAGGATGCCAGAAAGCAGTCGTGACTTTGTGATGCAAATCAGTCCTGTCAGGTCTAAGAAGGTAACTCATTCATTCCACATCAATTTTTAAGGCAGCTTGTAACATGTCTCTCATTTGGCATGAAGGATTTCAGTGAGACAGTTACACTCTCACTCAAAATTTGTTTAAAAAATTTCCTTTCACATTGTCACTCTGAGTTATATCCGACTGCCAAGAACTGGACTAAGAGACTGAAACACAACACATTCTCTCCCAGGGTGAGAAGAAATTTTGCCTGCAAGGATGAGGTGAAGTCCAATAATGCTGGATAAAGGGGAACCTCCTGTGATGCTGTATGGCTAATTTTCACAGAGAATGTTTAATTCTTTCAGATATTGCAAGACTGCATTTACCACATTACTAAGTAGAAATTGTTGCTTGGGAAAATCCATTTAGTAAATGTTATTTTGGAGGGTGTCGGCATTTTAGGCAGTTTTGAGGCTTCTTTATTCTTTTACTCCTGACCTGCGAAACAACTGTGTGTTTTCCTTCCTTCAGTAGGCTTTAGCTGAATAAAAAACCCTACCAATACTTAGTAAAACAATCAGATAAGAAAAGGCATGGTATTAAGATGAATGGTTAATATGTGGAAAATTATTCAAGATAGAAGTATTCTGCTTGCCTTTCTATTAATTTTATCAATGCATATATAGTGCCCAATTGTGATGTATAAGGATTGCATACCTTAAGGTGCAGAAGACTGCATGGTATCCACCGAATCTTTACACTGTAAATAATTTACATTTATTGCCAAGCAGAATCAGAATTTTCCAATCTTAGAGGAAAATAAAGTCTTGTCAGTCCATCATGTTGTCATTATCACTGATGCCTACTAACCACAAATGTGAAAGTCTAGATATCGAGATATCCTACCTCTTCTTGGATAAGATAAGTTGATTGATTCCTGGAGCCAATTTACTCAAGTTGCAACTGACTTTCTCAAACTAGATGTAGCATTTGCTTAGGGTGAAAGAAAAAAGAGAATGCTGGTACTTGTTTGTGCTTTGGGCTAATCTGGAAAGAGTAGAATATTTTATATTTTGTATCCCTCCTGCTACTGGTCTTGCTAGCAGGGAGAAAGGAGGCATTTTTCTGCTGTGATACAGAGCTTAATTAATGTTCAACCAGAGTTAAGCCCTGTAAAAAACACAGATATGTTTGGCTTTTTTGATTTTGTTTTTCTTGTCAATGTTTTTGTAGTGGATTTTGTTTTGTTGTTGAGTTTTGGTTTTTGGTTTTTTTCTTGAAGAGAGGCTAACTACTAAGTCCCAGATTGCCATGAGTAACACAGGAAGCATGCAGTGATTTCTGACAAATATTGTATGTTAACAGTTGTGGTTTGTCTGTCTGAGGGCTTGAAGTTGGTCATTCTAGTCTTTCTTTCAGGAGGGATGAACATGTTGTAAAATATTGCAAGGTAATGTTGGATAACTGGTCTTCAAACAGGATTAAAAGGCATCATTCAGATCATACCAGAGAGCTGTTTCAACATGTGAAATCCATAGAACTGGGTTGCTTCAGACTCTATTAATCAGCAAAAACCAAATATGTATGTGATTCACGTTTCCACAGTAAGAGCATAGCCTATACTTTTTAGGTAAACACTGTTGAAGCAATTCAGAGCGACGATCAGTTCAACTTGCGTCACTTCCTAATTTGATAGAGTCGCACAAGAAAGCTGGCTTGACATAAAAAGTTATGCATTGAACTTGAATGTAGAGTTTGTCTATGAAACACGTGCTGCCTCTGTAATGCAGATTTCCTCTCTTAAACATTCACTTCAAAGTGTTATGCAAACTACTGACTGCAGCAGCAGCCACAGAAATAAACTGCAGCATTAGCCCAGCTACTGCTCACACCTGTCGAGGGCAGGGATGGAAAAAACACTCAGCCAGCACTAGGATGGCACTGGTATGATGTTTTCTGCCAACTGAAAATGAAGACCTAGAATAGGGTTGGTGCAAAGGAAGCCTTTTGTGGATACCAAGTTATGGCATTATGCTTTTAACCTGCTGTCAGCCCAGAAGGAAAGACAAATCTGCTTTTTTTTATTATTTGGGGTGCTATTATCTGGCAAAACAGAAATGTCTTCCATTTTTGCACACTAAATT
Organism: Campylorhamphus procurvoides; assembly: GCA_013396655.1. Classification (NCBI taxonomy): domain Eukaryota; kingdom Metazoa; phylum Chordata; class Aves; order Passeriformes; family Dendrocolaptidae; genus Campylorhamphus; species Campylorhamphus procurvoides. The sequence continues at coordinate 520,842 of WBMV01000695.1, read as the reverse complement.
GAGCACTAAGCAGCAAATGTCTTTATTGGCTCTGAGAAAGACCTTTCCTGTTCTTGTATAGCAAAGGCTAGAATTTATTACAGCATAACATGGAAAGAAATTAGTCATCCATGATGTGGAGCAGGATATTTTCTCTTTCACATGGTTTCTCCATTTCTGCCTTGTAAGCCACTAGCCCTTTCCTGCATTTTAGATGATGCATTTGCATTTCCCATTTGTACATTTCCCTTTCTGGTTTTGTTCTTCATTGGAAGATAAGAGGGGAATAGATAGGAAAATTAAGGGGAAGAGTGATGAGCACACCCAGACCTGCAACAGAATGGTTTGGGGAGAAGTGGTGTCTTTAGATACGGCTGTGACATGTGGATACTTGGGAATTATGTCCATGTGTGTGAACTAAACATAGAAATGCCAAAATACTTATAAAGGGCCCAATTTACAAGTTGTGTATCATTTTTGCACTGAATAACTGATTTGTCTTTGCAGTTAACACCATTTATGTCTTGAGATAGAACAGGGAATGTAGTGTCCCTGTTTGCTAGGAGTTCAGGCTTGGGTCTGTAATGTAAAGTATAATGTCAGGCAGTGCCTTGCCGAGTCTAATTTATGGCTTTGGAACAGCTTGTTACACACCCGGTGTGGTTCTGGGTGATGGCAGTGAAGAAACCCCCACCTTTCCCTGTGCCCTAACAACAGATTGCCAGGTCTGCAGAGCTCTGCTGCATCAAAAGTAGATTAAATCTTTATTTAAAAATTACAAGATGGTGATAGTGCTCTTAAACAGTAGCTGCCATTAAAATGTCAGCATTGCTGTCAGTCACCACCCAGTACCTGAGTTAACACTGTTGCTCCTGCTAGTGAGGATGGAAAACAGGTTGCTACTTACAGTGCACTATTGTAAATGAGGAGCACAGATCTAATCCTTTTTGATATGGCTTATTATTCATCTGTAAGATTAAAAATATATGTTGTGTTACTTCAGGGGTTGCACTGACCTCTAAATTTCATGCTCCTGGATTTTACATCTTATTTACTGTTATGTTTTAGTCCGTATTTTGGCAATATTGAGGCTTAGTCATACATGGGAAAGAAAATGTAAAGTTACAGGTAACATGGCGATTGTCCATTTTATGAAAACTTGAGGGCTTTGTCTTGTGAACATTGTGCAAAATGGTCAGATATTGACATCTTAACTAATTATTCAATCAAAGATTTGGCAGGTGAGTCAGTGGGAATGATGTGCAGTGGGCTAGAATTGATCACACTTCATTTCCCATCAATTGGCAGAGCAAGTGGTAGCTTGGATGTTAAGTTGGGATCATTGCCAGTCATTTTTTAGGCTCATGCCTTCCATTTTTCAAAAATTTTTTTCTTCCAAATTAGAACCCCCAGACTACTCAATGAAAGTGAATGTCTTCTGATGTTGGTGAATAAAGCAATGCAGAGTTTTTGTAGCCTCTAAGGGATGTGAGACTATTTCTGGCTCTATAATTGATGCTGCTGCATAGTCCTGTAATCACCTAACCTTATTGAATTGTCCCCATATGAAGATTTGATTTCAAATTTAGTAATCATTATACATCATTTATTTTCATATAGATTACAGGTTCATCTGTAAAGTGACAGAATTTCACCCCAGAGCTCTTTGAATGTTCGACTCCTCACTTTTACTCTTTTTGGATGTGTTTGTGACACTTCCAACTTTGGTGATTTACTAGCAATTAGCAGAGTTCCATGACAGATTTATTGTAGCCTTCCAAAGAGTGATGGGTCAGATATGTGGCTATGATGAAGTGGTTCCCCAGGACCTTTATTTAACACAGGAACACAGGGTTAGATCCCATGAAGAGCTTTGGTGTGTAAAGCAGGACTTAACCTAATTAAATCTCCACTCCTAAACCTAAATGTATCATTTCAGTTTAAAAAAAATCTTTTCTTAGCTGCTGACTAACCTTGAAAGCTCATAAATGAGCTTGCTCTTTCCTCATTTGAATTTCAAGTGAACTGGATGCCTACATTTCTTTTTCTGCATCTGCCAGAATCTTTGCCTGATTCCTGTGTAAGGCTGCTCAGGAGCTGCAAATTAGGATTTCTTTCTCTCAAATGCTCTGCTTGGTTTGTCAGCCCCATGCTACATTCACACAGCCAGAGATGCCCTTCCCCATCTGGAAGGGACGGTGCCATCAACCCACAGGAGTTGTTTCTCACATCACTCTTGGCTAGAGGGTAACTCATCCTTGGTATGAGGTTTCTGCATGCATTCCAGTTTCTGGAGATGTGTTATTTTGTTCCTGTCAAAAAGGTAACATACTGTTTAGCTTTCAGGATAGAGATTGATTCCTTTGGAAATGGTGGATGTTCAAAAATGATCTAGTTGTGACAAGGCCAAATGTTTCTGCATTAACAAGCTTTCTTTTGAAAAAACATCGATCTGTTCTTTTTATTTGCTTTCCCAGGTGTCTGTTGCTCAATACTAATTGAAAAAAAAAATCTTATTTCTGATGTGAAACCTTCAACGTGCTAAACAAATATACATTGAACCAACATAAACTATTTTAATAACTTTTTAAAATTAAATTCAAATGTAACATCCTTTGCAGTCAGATAAAGCAAACATAACCCCCAGTACATTTAGCATGTTAAAAAGATTTTTGCTATGTTCACACAGCAAGTAAAAAGGAAATCAGCTAAGTCTTCAGTACCTGTCCATTTCTATAGAATGCAATTAATTTCTGTTTAATTGTAATAGCAGGGCTGCACTGTGGTCATTATTTTTGAGGGGTAGAAATCCTGCACGGTTGCTTTTTTACATGTGTTTTGGGAAGCAGAACACATGAGAGAAAGTGAAAGATTTGAATCACACTCCAGCTGTAATTAAGTGCTGACACATCAGTGGAGTTGGGCTGTGTTTCTTCCAGTGTGGGTTTGCAGGGTGGAGGCTCCTCCCGGCTGTACTGTGCTGACAGGAACTGTCCTGTCTCCTGGGACCATGGGTTGTTTTCTCCTCGGATGTGCAAATCTGGGAAATAGGCAGGACTGACACAGTGCAGACACTGCCATGCCCAGGGTGAAATTCCCACTTTGTTCACACTGGTTGTTAGGATGTCAAGTTTTCCAGCCATCCTCAGTGGCTCTCCCTTGTGAGCAGTTTGGACACTCGTGGTCTCACCGTGCCTGTGACTGAGTCAGGATTATGCTCTCATGCCATCTCCTGGCAGGTTGTCACTGTTTTGCCTGTTTGTGTCCCTTCTGCCCTGCCCTGCCCAGATGTGTTTTTCACAGTGTGCTATTCCTGTGAGATCAGCATGAAAGCCAGTGGGGCTGCAGGTGTCCTTGTGTGGGTACTGGGTGGGGGGGACTGGAGGTGACAGTGCAGGTCTGGGGACACTGCACAGAGCCCTGCTGAGGATGTCAGGTGTTCCACCTGTGCAGGGTGTGTGCAGTCAGGTTGGCACAACCCCAGGCTCCGAGGGTGTGCCAAGAGTGGGAAGCATCAGGCAGCTCCCAGACCCACCTGGTACCCGTGGGCAGCAGAAAGGCTGGTGCCACCTCACCACGCCAGCAGGGCCAGCAGGGTTTGGGCAGCTGCAGAGCACCCTCTGGCACATTCTGCTGCAGGGTGAAGCAGCCCCTGAGGGCAGCCCAAGGGCCATACAGTAGAGATGGGATGAAACATCTGGTCTCATCTTTGTTCAGTAGCTATACTTGATGAGTAGCTGGTCTTTGTCTAATTCTTTGCTGAAAGATTCCCAAAACTCAACACTCCAGTGTTTCTCTCCTACAAGAAGATGATATGCTGTCCTCTCTCTGGATGGCTGAAACTGTGGCTCTGAGGAGGTCTGGGTTTGTAGAAACAAACTTTAGATATTTAGATGCTCTTTAGATGGGCGGGCATTGTTTGGGGTAGTACAGCTGGAAAGGAACTTACATGTCCAGTGCAGAAAAAACTACTTTACAATAAGCCNATCACTCACGGCTGAGCACAGTCGAGTTGGAAAAAGAAGAAAAGGAACACAAAATCCAATATCCAGTGATGCTGGGATATTCAGGGTCTGTGTTCTGTCCTCCTCTGCTCCCGACGACAGACTGAGCTCCTGCCTTGCGCAGGAAAACCAGAAAAACCAGTTTTTTCCCCTCCCAGACTTCAGGGAGATCACAACAAAAGCTATACTTAAGAGAGATAAAATCAAGATGCACACATCCTTTGTTTCTTTTGTCAGCCATTCCCTCCACCCCAGGGCGTTGGCTCCAAAACCTTTTGGAAGGAATTCCTTCTTGGGCTTTGAAAACTCCAACACCGATTGCTCTGAAGAAAATGTTTGACAGAAGTTCATTCACATGAAAGAAGAATGCTGGACTGCAGCCAGGCGTGGTACAGAGCCCTGAAAAGCAAATTCTGGTTATAGAATTTAAAACTTCCTGCTGACAGGTTATCAGTTAGATGTCAAGGCATTCAGTAATGGTGATCTGAAATAATGAAAGATTGAGAGATATTTTGAAAAAGTATCTGCAGCATAGCACTTCTTGGTCATGCTGCCATGTTCTTTTCATTCTTCCACCACCACTGTCACTCATCGTAGCAATTTGGGCTGAGTTTTATGTACATTCAGTGTCACTAAGGAGAGCAATGCCATGTCATCCACCTGGTTTCTTTTCTTTTTGTTCCTGCCTTGTTTTGATTCCTCTTTGCCTCCTGTTCTGATTGTGAAATGGCTCCAAACAGTGATCCAGTGAAATACACTCCATCCCCCAACCCAGGAAGACATGAGTAGGAATTGTTTCATGTCACTGCCAGCTAAAATGCACTTTAAACGACACACACATCACATCCAAGGAGTACAGTTTAGGACTAATAATGTAAAATAAGAAGCAGGTAAAGTGTATAAAGCACTCAGAAACCCCCTGTGACTCCAGGACTCCGCATTTCACCTCTTTGCAGGAAGGTTTTGTTTCTGCTCTTGCTCACTAAAAGGTTTCCTTTTTTTCATGATTTCTGTAGTATCTTAAACTTACCTCTTGCATTTTCTTTGTGGCACACACTTCTACACTTCAAATTCCTTGACCAAATGCATTGGGTAGCTGTGAATTTAAGTTTTATCATTCCCCCATTTAAGTTATATCATTTCCCCAGGTACAGATAAGCTACAGCTTTAAGCAGTGAATATTACTGAAGATTGTTACCAAGTGCCTGGGAATCATGCTTCACTCCAATCAGTTGATGGTACAGCATAAATAAAAGCATTTGTGTGCCACAGCCACAAGAGATGACACAGTTCTAAATGTTTGTGAAATACATAGATATGGAAATAGACTTAACTCTGCTTCTAGCAAGGTCAACTCCCCTTCCTCCCTGTAATTAGCTGACTTGCTATCAGCTCTTTCCTGGCTCAGCTTTTTAAGGACTCCCTCTTCCTATTTGCCCTGCAGTTCGGGTACCTCCCTCAGACAGACCTTTGTTTCTCTCCCAGACAGCCTTTTTCAGTGGTTCCTCCAGAGATTCCAGTTAACCTCATCCTTTTCACCCACGCAGAAGATAGTTTTGACATTCTGCTGTAAATTGAAGAGTACCTCTTTGGAGAAGAAATGCCACGTTGGCAGACAAGAGTGCCAGCTCTTGTACTTGATTGTCTAATTAACCCTCAGTGGTAGGTTCATTTCAGTGCTAAATGTTTCCATCTAAAAGGGTTTAATTTCATATTAACCTGTACACTGACAAATAGACTCAATACAAACATCCTGATGGATAAATGTGTTTATTTTTGTCTCTTGATCAGGCTGTGTTAATAGTGAACAATTGAAGAGACATATTTGGAATACTTGAGACCCTTTAAAAAAACTGTAAACAGTGAAAGAGCTGCCCCCTGAATTAAAAGGTTTATTTTTCAAATGTAGTTGAAGTACAAAATAATTTAAAATTACAGCAATACATAGTTGCAGATATAGACACAATTTTTTAAGCATGTCTTCAAAATGTTTTTATTTGTTATTTGTCTGAAACTAAATAGAGAAATATTTTAGAGTAAAACACTGTCTTTTCTGCATATGTGCACAGGAGAAATTCACAGTGAGTTTCTGTAACCTAGAGCTATTAAATTACATGGATGTTTTGACCACTGCTGCTGCCAGTACCTGTTTGCAGCATCTGTCTTTGGTGTTAATATGCCAGTGATTATGGAGGCTACCTTGGGATCCTGCTGTGCAGGTGGTACAACTTTGTGTATTACTGAATCTGATACATCCTCAGAAAACATTTTAAACTCAGATGCAGTATCTTCTGATAAAAAAGGAAAAAAGGCTTTAAATATGCTTTTGTTCTCCAGCTTCTGGTGTATTGTTAACTAAGAGGGACAGCAGTAAGACCATATAGAACAGCCTGGATTAAGTAAAATAAGCTGATGAAGGTTACATGAAGCTTGCCATGTGAATATCAAAACACTGTGAGGTTGAACATTTGTGACAGATTATGGAGTAAAGACATTTAAGCAAAATTTTTGAACAAAGACCTTTCAAAGGAATAGGGAGCATTATTTTTTTTATTTTACTGTACTTCAAAAAGATAGAGAAATACAAGACAAAATGTGTTTTAGAAAAATTCTCTATGGAATTGTAATTAGAGATTTAGTCTTACGTTTCATCTTGACCTGTTGTAGGGGCTCTGTGTGCTGTGTTGTTAAAACTGGATGCCATTGGAAAGGCTTGCTTTGTCCTTGCAATGCCCATCCCATTAATGCCTTGTAGTGATAATAGTTTTAGTGAGAGTTTAAATGCATTTGGATGAGCCAAATAGCGTCACAGAAGGAAAAAAGTGCTGGAATTTGAAAACTCAGGCACAGACTTTAAGGATCAGTGACGCTTGGCTTTAAAGCTGGGTTAGATAAAAAAACGACCCTGTGAAGCTTGAAGCTCAAAAAAAATTCCTGCATAGCCATGACAGGTACAAAGAGAGCATCCCAGGGCATATCTCCATGAAGTATTTAAACTGGAAAGAATTGCCAAAACGTACGAAAGCAAAGGAGAGAAGTCGATGTGAAAACTTTCTGAAGCAAAAATCCAAACTGTCCAATACCTTTTCTGTAGACCCTTGAAATAATTCCTGTTTTTCTGACACTTCAGTGATAACAATTTGCATAGTTAAGACACCATGCCTGTGGCTTTATTGCATTTTAGTGCAAGTACTTTAGCTGCAGAACAAAAGTAAAGCAGTTTGATATAATATGGATGTCTATTTGCACTCCTTTTAAGATAAACATTAGGCAATAACCATTTCTTTAGAGCCTGTACAGTGTTCATATGATTCTCTCTCTTGTGTAACAGCTCATGTTCATCAACGTGATACATTCTTGCCTGATTTTCCAGTTCTGTCTTTCATTGAGGATATTCTTTTCTTTCTCTGATTGCTTTTTCTTCTTAGACCATTACTCTAGTTGATAGCTTCAGGTTATCATTGTATCCTATCTCCCTCTCCAATAAGCCTATGATTGATACTAATCTTCCTCATGGGACACATTTATAGGATGCAGGATGGAAACTACTCTCTAAATCTTGGCTTTATATGTGCTGACAATTTGCAAGGTTGCACCTTATATTCAGTTCAGGTGGCTTAAGGGAAAACATCAGCCCCTGGTAATCACGCTCCCAAAATGAGAAGAGAAGAGTGCCCTGTGCACAAAAAGTTACTTTTTTGTTCAGCCTGCTGTGCTGCTGCTGCTTTTATTTCACGTAACTGGAAAGGGCTCAGTTTCCATAGGTGGTCAATGTCCTGTAACCAAACTCATGGCTTTTCTTTTCAGTGAGAGAAGCCATATTTTAATTAATCTAATGGCAGCTCTGACTAGCAGGCAGTCCCCTGAAAAAGAGTTAATGTGCCGGAAAACACTTCACACAAGCAGAAGACTCTTCATTGACTAATGTGCTTAACGGCACTTTTTCTAAGAAAATTATCCCAGTGAAAGCTTTATGGAGTGCATTTGTTTTTCTATTTTTCTCTTTATAATACAGCCTCATGTTCTGAAATTTAATTAGATATGTCTAAGGACCTTTTGAAAATAGGATTATTATACTTTTACTACAGGTTTTACAGATGCCCGTCAGTATAGTGTCATGGCAAAAAAAAAAATATTCCATTCCTTGGAGGAGTAAAATTTAAGGTGCTGTGATCCCTACCATGATTAATGTGTTTGCTGAAGTTTGGCTATTTCACTGTCTTATCAAATATCTGAAGGCAGAGTCCAGTTATATAATTAACTCAAAAGACTCATAGGGAAATGAAGATGCTAATGTTTCTGCAACATTTGCATATTCAAGCTCCACAGCCCAAGAAACAAAGAGAAGCAATAAGAAATTCATTTGTTTTATCTTTTATCTTTTTAAACAGACATGCATTTATCTTCATGAACAGACTTGCCAGACCCTTTTTGAATTGCAAAGTTTTGCTGCAAATGCTTCTTATTTGGATTTGCATAAGGATTAACAATGTTAGGCAAGTGGTATCTCCTAACCCTTTCTGTTTGCTTGTGTGATATCAGTCACTGGGATAGAGTTTTCAAGGCAATCAGTGCTTTTAGTTCAGGGGATAATGCAGTTTGTTTTCATGGTAAATTCTCTAACGTTCCAAAAGTTTAGTCCAACAATAATTATAAATGTAGTTGCTCAGAGGATTTTTTTTTCCTCCCTCTTTGCCAGCTCTCTCTACCTGCATAAGGGTTAAAGAATCAAAATTTATTAAACTTGAGGCAGAAATTTGAGCTGGCATGCAGAGTATAGAAATTAAGCTACACTCCATGTATGAACATATATGTGAAAATGTCATGATCAAAGCGAAAGAGTATCTTAATCAGAACATGGCACCACAAAATCAAAACTCCCAGAGACTTTAAAAATGCATTTACTTCAGAAAGCTGAAGTTCAAAACTCTCTTCATGCTTTAGATGTTTCAGCCTGGGTTTTTTGCTCCAGTTTTTTACACACAGAAGTGTTACCTACAATATTCCAATATGCATCTGAATGATTTTTACTGTTCAGAGAAGACTCATTTGATAACATCATTTCATAGATGGGAATTAAAAAATAGCAAAATCTTTCTGCTTGTATATGGATTTTTTTTTAAATTTTTGATTCTTTTCATATTATTATGAGTGCACTGTTGCAACATCAATATATTACTAAGGAAAAATAATTAAGGAACTTGCATTATTTTCACAGGATCATGTCTCCCAGAGTCCTTGCATTGTGGAAATCACTTCTGAAGTGCACAGCTGTACTTCACTAATGAGACAGCTTGAGCCCCACAGCTTGCTGCATTGACTTACAGAACAGAAGTTACTTGGCAAATGTGAAGCTTCAGAGTTTCTATTCTGTCTTAAGGTGGTTGTTGGGAATTGCTCAAAGAAAAGCAGATTCGACCTTACAATTTTCATTCTTTTAGGGAAGATACTAAGGAAGGAGGCATACCAATAGAAACAATAGTTACTTGTTCATAAGAGATGGACATAATGACACAAGAAGCTTTACACCTGGAGCAGCGCTGAATGACAGGGCCCCACAAGAGCTGGAGCAGCAACTGTTTGTGATGTGCCAGCAATGGGTTGGGCATGGCTGGAGCTCCTGCAGGGCTTGGGATGTCTGTTGGGATAGGGAGATTGTCCTTGAAGTTTCTGGGAAAGGAGCACTGGGAAGCAGCAGCCAGCCCAGGGGACCAGCAGTCCCAAGCCAGCAGCTTGTGAGAAACCTCAGAGCTGCTCAAAGCTACAAGAAAGTAAAAGAAATGAAGCTGTCAGGACAAAATACTGTATTACTGGCAAAGACTTAATTATTTAGTGTTGTTGCTGGTGGCTGATGACCCAGCAATCAAGAACAAGCCATAAGTAATAAATTGCACTGAACATGGGGTGAACCCAGGGTTCATTAACATCACGTATGAAATGTTGATTAAATTCTGTGCGCAAGGCAAGGAACATAAAAAGCAAATACTGAGGTAACATACAGCAAGTGTCACAATCTGTTGAGCTTAGGCCAGGCACAATGGGCTCCAGATAGGGGAGACATGAAACTCCTACTCGTGAAATTACCTGCGTTGTAACAAAAAGAAAGCTAGTCTGCTCTCAAATAAGGTCACTTTCTCCTGAACCAGTAAGACTGTCTCTTACAGTGTTTATATGTCCTCTTTCAGCCATTAATATAGCCTTATACTGAATTAATTCAGTTGAAAATGGAAACAGATTTGCTTTCCTATGCATCAGTCTTCTTATTTGTACCACTGCTTTTACGTTCACAGTCAGTTTGGGAGCTCTTGCAGGGGATGTTGTTGATTCAGGTAGTTAATACAGAAAGGCCACCCTATAGCTTTTCATTGCATCTCAGACAGAAGACAGGCATGCTGGTGCTGGCTAACAATATGCTGTAGAGGTGTTGCAGTGCAGGAGAAACATTTTGCACTTTCAGTCTCAAATGCTTAGTTAAAGGTCATCCGTCCAAAATGAATTTTGGTATTCTCTAACCTTTCTTGGTCCCTCTTGCTCTCTTCCAATATACTTTGAAATCATCTGCGATATTTCCAGATATATCTATGAGGAATGCTGGTTTTAATGAACTGGTGGTCTTTCTCTGCTGAGCTCAGCTGTTCTTCACTCCAGGTCTTTTTTTGTTGTTTCAGTTTGGTTTTTTGGGTTGTTTTGGGTGGTGGGTTTTTTTTCTTGTTTGTTTGGTTTGGTTGTTGGCCAGGTTATCATTGCCACGATAAAATACTCTATTTTTTATTTATAGAAGGGAAACTTTTATACTACTGGTGATGGGGTGATCTGAACCTAGGGTCTTGATAGGTTCATTAAGTAGTATAGCAAAAAGTAAGTTTTTCCAGTGTCCCTGATTTTATTGGAGAGAAGTTTTGTTCTCTAAATCTTCTAAATTGAAAGATTTATATAAGAAAAAAATCATTTGATTTCATCACAAAAAAATAATTATGTCTGAGAGTAACATATTCTGAATCGGGAATAACATTCTCCCATTGATTCTTTTTAAGCGCTTGAGCACTAAAGTGTCTGAAAATAACATTTTTCTATCATTGGGCAACATAGATTTTAAAGTCAATAACAGAGCAAATTGCCTCAAATTGGAAAATACAGAAACAACTGTGGTTTTGTTTTTTGTTTTGTTTGTCTGTTTGTTGGTATTGACCAAATCAGGTATATGTGATAGCAGCAGCAGCCCTCCCTGGGCTATAATCAGTCGGTTTGGCCTGTGATACCTGTAGCAGTGCAAGGTTGGGCTGATTTATTGTGGCCATTGAAGTGCTGTTATGGGGTTTACTCATGACAATGTTCACCTGCTCTCTTCCTTCCCTTGGAATGTCCTGTCTATCTTGGAAAAGCACCAGCTGACTTGCCATCTTCAGGGGCTCTAGCACTGTGAGCTTGCTGTAGTGTAACCTGTTCTCCATATGTCTTGAGCTGACTGGAACTGAGAGGTCATTTGGGCAATTGTTTTGGCCAAAACTTGGCTTGTTCACTCTCTAAGTGCCCTGACTTGTGTTGTAGAAGCAGCCACATGCTCTGCTGTGTCACACAAGGTGCTCTACATGAACTGTGGTTGTTAATTGACAATGGGTACAATTAAATGTCAGCAGCTTTTACATGCATGGCATGTTACATTTTAAGGTAATTAATACAGGTACTATAAAACTGACCTACCTCTCACCCTACCCCTTTTCTAGGTATTCTGAAGCAAGGCTCCTGAAATATAACTCATATGTCATGGGTTTGCTTTTTTTTCAGTTTGCATTTTTTTTCCAAAATATCACTGTAATAATTACTGTAACAGTGCTTTCTGTGGAGTTAATGTTCTTCTGGTTTAATGGCCCCTGGTTATTCTCAGGCCATCAACTTTTTCCAGCTGGTCATCAATCCCAAAGAACTGCCTTGTGCCTCCATTATTATTGCTTAAGTACATGACATTTCTGGTGCCACTGCTGCCTCCCAATGAGATGGCATTACAGCCAATAGCTTTTTTCCACCCTTGCTTTCAATATTGTCAAAGCATTATAAACAGCTGGTGTGAGAATGTTATGGCTGTTGGCTGTGAATTCCTCTGACAATTTTTAGGTGTGAGTTTTGTAGACTTCAACTGAAAGAATCTGAGTGAGGTGACTGAAAATTACTTGCCTGGAGCAGCTGCAGGGGCTCAGCCCCCATACATCATTCAGGAAGTAGCTAGGCAATACTTGAATATCTCAATCTAAAGATTTTTCACCAAAAGGAACATTTTTCAAACAAGATCTGGGACAGATGTTCTGCAGGGTATTCATGTTCATTCTGTAGCCTCAGCCCCCTCTTCAAGTTTCCACAGCTCTGCTGATGGTTGCCCTTGTTTCCTAACAATTGATGGCTTCTGTGGCAGACTTTTTTAAAAGAAACAAGGAAGTTGTAGCTCAATAGGCCAGAAACCAGCAGAGATTGTTTAGGTGAAAATGCCTTGTTATGTGGATATTCAAGCCTACCGTGAGTTAACATTGCTCACATTGGTGCCGACTACATTTCCTTTAACATCATTAGCGCTTCATCTTGCTTTCCCAAGCATGGTGGTGGAGCAGCTAGTTCACCTTAGAGCCTTTTGCTAGGTAATTCATCAAAGTGGCAAAAGAAAGCTTAAAGGAAAATGCATGTAAATGCTGCATTAGGAACCTCAGCTCACAAAGGTGTGAACATTTCTACCCATGTCATTAGCTCTGGATTATAGTCCATAAATATGAAAGAAAGGGGACTTTGTTGATGGGGGAGATGGAGGTAAAGTCTTGCTGGTTGTATCATTGCACAGATTGTATGGTTTAGTTATTTTCAAGCACTGTCATTGATTAGCTGTTCTCATAGAAAAAATCTCAGACTGAGTTATAACCACATATTATTACTTTCAAAATGAAACAAAAGTTACTACAGTAAAACACTCCCATCAAACACCAGGGGCCAAAGCATCTCCAAACAGGAGATTGAGATTATGTCAATCCTAGGTTATGTGTCCTTTTCAGCTTTAGAGTTCTAAGCTGTGCCTCACTGTAGACTGATTTAGTCATTTGATACAGGTGGTTGATAGTAAATGTAATTAGATGCTACCATAACTTCTCCTCATTGCTAATAAACCTGCAAGGTTTACATGTGGAGGCATGCTGGCTGCATTTGTAATGGTGTGAACAATGAGGTCCCTTGGAGAGCCACAGGGTTTGGCATTGAGGTGCTGAGGCCCTCACTGTGCAAGGTGGGTTTAGGGTTAGGTTGCTGACACCCCTCAGAGCCAATGGATATTGTCACCTCCTGGGTATACTAGAGGATCAGGCCACTGCCACAGAGCAGGAGACAACTGCTGGCAGCAAGTTGTGTGTCTGAATTGGAGCCTCTGGGATTAAACAAGCCTGTTACTCACCAGGAAGGTATTAGAATGCCATCCTTTATGGCATACGAAAATAAAAACCTGATGGACACCCTTAGGGAAGATGGTCAGTAGACCAAAATGATTGAGCAACTACAGCTCAGTCTCTTATGCTTGTGCAGGTTTTTGCGGTGGGTTTTTTGGGGGGTTGGTCAGTGGTTTTGTGTTTGGTTTGGGTTTTGTTTTTCAAAGAAAACCGTAAGATACACACCAAGTACAAGATGCTATTTCACAGAGGAACACCAAGACACACCTTCAAACAGGTTTACCTCACAGTTTATTGTATGCTTGTTAGAAAGTAGCACTGTTAACACTTTGCTTCTTTTTAGTTCTCAGGCTGAGCAGTGGGCTGTGATTGTTACCTATGTACTTCACTAATATGATTTATCATGCATTTTTGTTTTCATGAAAGCTTGTTTTACTCTCCTGCTTTCATTAGGTCAGCACTCACTGAATAGGCACCTTCTGTTCCATTTTACTGTGTAACTTTTGAACACGACCTGACAAGTTAGAAAAAGTTCAGCACACTGACTCACTGTCATGCAAAATGCACACAGACATTAATGACCAGCTCTGACTATTGAACCATAAAGGAGGTACAAGAGCATTGCAGTGCTTATGGCACCAACTTGCCAGTAGCGCTGAAGGATTGGGCCAAGGTATCACTCTCTTTCCTTAGCATAATGTCCTGACCCCAGCGTTGAAAAGCTATTCACACATGAACTTATGAGGACTTAGGATTTATTATTTCCTGAAAAAAAAATGGAAGCGGGACAATCAAAAATACTCCGATTGCAGCTTATTTATGGCAAGTGGAAGAAGTGCAATCCTAAGCAGCTGGGAACAGTATAGGAGGTGTTGTCATTTCTGTGTAGACAGGGAAAAGGAGAATTTACACAAGATGTTTAACTCCACAGAGGAACATTACGGGATATACAACTACACCACATTTTCTCCATCTACAAAACATACAGGTAAAGTGTCCCCAGCTATTTGGGAAGACTGCTGGGAGAGATTTATAGAAATTCCATTGTGATTTTTGCTGTAAAATATGCCATGTATGTGTGAAATACAGTTATGTAGTGAAAAGGAAGATTTCTACAGCTAATTTTGAAGTATGTGTGTCTTTGCAGCCATTAAAAATGCACTGCAAGAGTTGTGCGTTGGTAACCAGCTCTGGACACCTTCTGGGAAGTAAACAAGGTGACAGAATCGACGAGACAGAATGCGTAATACGAATGAATGACGCACCTACTCGAGGTTATGGAAAAGATGTAGGAAACAAAACGAGCCTTCGAGTCATTGCACACTCCAGCATTCAGAGGATTTTGCGGAATCGCAACGAACTCTTGAATATGAGCCACGGTGCTGTGTTCATCTTCTGGGGCCCCAGCAGCTACATGCGGAGAGATGGTAAAGGCTTGGTGTACAATAACCTGCAGCTGATGAATCAGATACTGCCTCAATTGAAAGCATATATGATTTCTCGCCACAAGATGCTTCAATTTGATGACCTTTTTAAACGGGAAACTGGGAAAGACAGGTGAGAACTTATGTGGATACATCTGGGGGATGTTATACAGTAGTAAAATAATACAGTTTCCATATACCCATTTCAGATCTGCTCAGAGGGACAATCACACATTTTATCCTCTGCCTCATGAGTTGTAATATGGTATGACATGTCAAATAGGATCACTGGTAACGTAAGTAAAAAATATGCATCAAAATTATTTGTATTGAGGATTGCCTCATCAACTTGGAATACCAGAATTTGGATGTAGTGTTTATATAACTGAGGAGGCAGGAGCTGTTTAAATCTCACTTTGGAGTAATCTACCTTAAAGTTTTTTCACTGATTTTGAAAAATTCAAATGGATAGGTTATATTTTCTTATAGAGGAAGTGCCACCATTCAGTGAATTATAATAGCTGTTTATTGAATTTAAGCATTCTTGGAACATTGCAGCTGTAAAGCTTCTTGTAAAACAAATAAACATTAGTCATACATTAGGTGCTTCAGAACAGTTCATCTTACATTTGCAACTGGAAAATGGAAAGTTATTATGATAGTTACATCTTTATGAGCCTGTTTATGAGACTTGTAGGCTGATCTTCAAATCAAATTTTTAGTAAGTGACCCAGTGCAGGACTTGAGCATTTTCACATACAGTCTTTGAAAATAGGTGTTCAAACTAAGCACTTCCCAGCAAGAAAGACATTTATTTTTAATGAACTTCTGTTTTTTACTTATTAAATATGCTGCTGTAAAAATGGAACAGGGTCCCCACTTAGATACAAATGAAGAGATAGGTTTATTGTGCAGTAACTCATGGTGAGATTTTCTAGTTTACAAATAGAATACATACACACCCAAAGCTTAAAACAGGGCTCAATCCCCTTGTGGATAGCAAAGACTCAAGAGCACAGACTTCATTGTCTGGGCTACATAAGAAAGGCAGAACCAATGTTAGAGGAAACTCTTGTATCCTCTTAGCTGAAGGCAACATTTGCTTGGCATTTGCTGCCTTTGTTACACCCCACATGGTTTGTTTGCAGAGTTCTGCTCAGTTATGGTGGATCAAGTGATGGATCTGAGTTTGTGATTGACTCACACTCATGCTGGAACAGAGTGACTTGGTCAGTTTCCTAGCAGTAAAGGTCCTTTTCATCCTCAAATTGGTGCATAAGAGTCTCTGTCAGAACAAAAAGGAAGGATAACAAGGGGAGATACCCTGCCAGTTCTGATCTGTTTCAGTCTTTTCCAGAGTCAAGTGAAGTGAGAAGGTCAATTAAGCATTTGAACCCTGCAAGAAAAGTGCAGAGGGTTATCTTTATGCTAGGTATTTACAAAGGCATGAAAGTCAACAAAGTTGTAATTGCATTTTAACATGCTTGCACAAAAGGAATGCTCCCTGCCACCTCCCTTCCTGGATTAGCTTCCAGTGTAGGATCATGTCCAGTCCCCAGTTTGGCACAGTTTACCTCCCCTGCCATTGTGCCAGGGGGAATCAGGGTCCTGTTCCTTCCCTGACATTGCCAGGGTCCTGTTCTTTTTCTGACACATGCCGTCCAATTTCAGGCAAGCTGCTCTTTCTGGTTCTGCATCACCCATCCAGAGCTAGAGGCCTGCAGTGAGTGTGTGATCAAAGCATTTCTTTTTCTGCACAGGCACCAGACTTGGCTCCTGAAATATTCTCAAGGCATTTGAGCCATTAATGACATTGTAACAAGTTCATACTAGACTCAGTCATGGGCACCCTGAACTCCCATTGTGAATCAAGGGCACTCAGATGCCAGCAAAATTCAGCCTTGGGAACAAGCCCTGTTGATTTTAATAAACTGCAGGCTCTGCTGTGTATGAACCACTCCTTTGGAGGGCACAGACAGCATACTTAAAGGACTAAGAAGACTAAAACGGGGGATAAAAATAAATGAATAAGCAGCACAGAAGAGAGGGAAGATGAAAAGAAACATGGGTAGGAAGGAATTCGTAAGGGGAGAAAATTCATGTTGCTATGAGGGCAGGAGCAGAACATTGTATAGTCCAGAGTGCTGCTGCTCCCTGAAAGGTTTCTGCCGAGCTCTTGGCATTAGTGCCTACAAAAAACAAAGGAGGGAGAGAAAAGCATGATTGCAAGGTTGCAATAATCAGACTATTCATTTCTGTCTTGAAAATGATGAGAAAAAAAGGTAATTGGTTGTATTGTGTTTTTCAGAAAAAAAGCTGATTTTGAAATGATGAGAAACCTTCAGAAAACATTGCCAGTTAAGTAGCATGGTGAAAGACAAAGGCTGCAGAGCAATATACTTGGCATTATAAAGTAACTATACTTGAAAATAACTTCATAATTGAATAAGGGTACATTAAGAAAATATGATTCAGAACCAATATTACAGTAATTAGATAAAAGAAGCATAAATGAAATAACTGCAGGAAGAGTATTTCCATAGAGATTATAAATGAGATTTTGGTGGAGCAGAAAGGCCTTTAATTGTAATTTAGTGTGCACTACAGAATTATCAGCACAGTGTGTTAGTTCATCATATAAAAGAATATCTGATAATTTCCCTTAATAAGCACATGACAGTTCTTCATATTCTTTCATTAGAGCTGATTAGGTATAAAAGCAGTATTCTTTTGTTGAACTCTTGCTCAGATCTTTTATGAATAGGCAAGACACTGTAACCCCATTTCTGTGTTGCTGTCCTAAAGACACGGTATTTAAAGAGGCCAAAGTGGTACTTGAATAAATTTTTAAATCTTTATTTGATTGTTTAGCTTTTAAGCTAGTTTATTTGTATTCAGTTATTCTCCTATTTATTGAAGATGCTAAATTACAGTGTAAGTGTGTGCAAGCAAAAAGAAAACTAACCCAATAGCCAGCCTAGCTGGGTTGCCTGACCTGTGCAAAGCCCAGACACTTTGGTCACAGTCTAGCTACAATTGCTCCCTTAATTTTGGAGTGTAAGGTGTTGGGCACCTGGAACAGTGGCCTTGTGCAAGCTCCAAAGTACTCTTAGCCTCAACATGTTCCTGAATTACCTAGTGATTCATAGCTCAGAAACTCTCAGGTGGCAGAGAAGCAAGTTTTGTAGGCTTTTCCCTACCATTTCCTTTCCTAATAATTTTTAGCTGAAAATTCTTACTGTTTTATATTGTTGCAGTGCCTGAAGGCCTCCACTGAGCTTATGACCCAGCTATGACATTGTGACAAAGTGCACCACCACCCCCAAGCTTCAGTGCAGAGTCAGAAAATAAATAAGACCCCTTAATTGGAAATAATGAGATGCTTAAAACATGTCATTCTTCAAATGCCAGCTTAGCCTGAAAGTCTATATCTCAGGAGCCGTAAAAATGTATGTTTCAGGAGTTCATACATTACCAGGTGACCCACAAAGGACAGGACAAATTAGCTAGGCTCCCCAGCATCCTTCAGGCATATTTGGTTAAAGAATTCCCCTGTGTTTAGAGGTGTCTTTTAGGCAGCTGGCACTGATACCACGACTTGGTTTTTTCCTTTGCAGTAGTCTAATTCCCTGAGGAAATGAGAAACTTGGTACAAGGCATTCCTCAATCTGACAGTGCTCAAAACATCTCCCTCCTACTGCCCTATAGGTGACCTACTTGGAACCAGCTTGTTTTGCATTAGCTTGGGAAGCTGCTTGGTGCCTCTTGTTGGCTGAATTAGATTGCTGGCACTTGCCTGCAGTGCCTTTTGTGGTCTCAGGTCTCTGCTTCCAGGACTGTTCCATATCATGCTGTCACTGGTAAACTGTAAAAGATGGCCTCAGAACTTGGGTCAGGACCTGGGATTGCCAGGTGACTTCTCCAAAGAGAACCTCATGTTTTCTGTGCTTTTTTTGGGGGGGGACGATGTCACAAAGTTTCTCAGGTATCAGGCAGATATAGGTGTGGGGGAATGGGGTTAGTGTGGGTTCCATATTAATACAATCTGACACAGCACCCATGCCTTCCAGGAGCCTGCCCTTGCTCCCACAGTGCCTCAGCTTTAGTGGGAGATGAAGGGAGAGCCAGCCACTGTGACAGGCTGTCAGCAGGATCTGAGGCCTTTTTCGGCTGCAGATAACACAAGCTTGAAGTTCTTCCTGCGGGACTTTTCTAGCTGAGTGGGGAGCCATTAGGGAGACCTGCTGTCTTCTTCTTTAACAGTATTTGAAAGGAGACCTTTGAGTGAACTCGTCTTCTCTGAAGCAAATACCCAACTTTATGTGACTCCATGTCTGAGAGAGGTGCCAGTCCCTAAACATGCCCTTACTACACCTTTAAGACAAGTTCCTCGTTGGTATTTCCTTGATCCTCCCATTCCAACATTGCCAGCTCTCCCACAGCAGAGCCAGTGCAGGAGCTTAACACAGGACTGGGAATTCCAGTGATTGTGCCAGGCGACCAGTAACCATTATAGAACCCAACTCTTACACACTAATCAGCACTGACAAGCAATTGAGAGGAAGAGGAAACATTACTGTTGCCGTTTCGCAGATAACCTGTGATGCAGCAAAACTTAAACACAACTTGCAAATCCCTTACCCCTGTGAGCAGTTACATGGAGATATCTCCTATTTTGCCAAACTAATGCTGGGATTAATTGAGCTTCCTTTAAAGCTATCTCCCACCCTGCAGAGAAGGCCCGAAGAGGGGCTGCCTTAGAGGGTTCCCTGGCAGTGCTGTCATTCATATTTAAAGGTCCCCCCAGGCAGGAATGGCCCTTGGGGCGAGCAGAAGAGTAGTTCCTAGATGAAGGTTTCCCAGCTATGGGGCAGAGGCATAGCTGCAGCCAACTCAATTGCCTGCCAGCAATTGAGCAGTTGAATCACAGCAAGTGGCTGGGAACTTCTAGGAACCAAATCATAGATGGGGTGGGAGGAAAGAAAGTTGCAACAAGCAGTGGAGGCCAGATGGCACTGGAGCAGAGGGGCTCCTCTGTATGCTGTGGGAGGCAGCATTTGAAGCAGCCCCTTCGTTGCCCTGTGATGCATCTTCCTAAGCACTTAGTGTGTAAGCTCCATTAAGTGATTACACATGTGTAGAGATTACTAGCAGTAGAATATAAATACAGTACATGAAGTTTCAGTCACTTAAATTTACCAAAAGGTCAGCTAAATATTAACATTGTCGTGCCCCAGATTAATTATAGCAAGAGCAGTTTCGGCATAGATTAGTCCTGTGACAGGAGACACTAAGCAAAATCATTAAAAGATGAATGAGCAAAGTAGTCGTGGTTGCACAATTTTCATAGCCTTTCATGAGAATGAGAGAAATGCTGAGAAATTGCTTCAGAATTATTTCAAGAAATAAATAAATCTCAAGAATTATTTGTCAGCTTAGAAACTTAATTATGTTTTTGCTTTCAGGAAGATATCCAACACTTGGCTTAGCACGGGCTGGTTCACAATGACTATCGCATTAGAGCTCTGTGACAGGATAAATGTTTATGGCATGGTGCCACCGGATTTCTGCAGGTAGGATTTTATTTTGGAACCATTATTAGCCAACAGAGTTGATGTTACAGATAAATATCTGAATCTTTTAATCTTTTTTTTCTTTGCAACATGTCTTCAGTCCTTAAAGCAATTAATTAAGATGTCCCACAGTCTCATTCTGAAAACAACAAACAGCATTTAATTATGTTATATAAAATATTAAAAGATTTTGTTTGTAGTGTGGGAGAATTAATCCATCTTGCTGGTTTCTTTCAGTCTGTGAATATTTATCAGCTAAAAGTAATGCAATAATTGGCATGAAATTAATCTGAAGAAAGAAGTACTGGAAAACATTACTTTTAATTTGTTTTTCAAGTTTCCCCCAAATTAATAGAGCAATGGCATTCTCACAGTGACTAGTTTCTAAATTGAACTTTGTGTGCAACTCAAATTAAGATTGTTGTATATCTGTCACATGAATCCCAGTCTTACAGTGAACTAACTTCCTCTATAATCCCCACCAAACCGCTCCCCCAGAATCTGGGCCCAGGGAATCGGTCCCGTAATCACCTGTTTTTGGGCATGCAGAGTGTGGGCCATGAGTGTGGGCCAAGGTAGAAGCAGCACACAAATTGTCTGAGTGAAGCTGTTCTATAAAGTAACAGTTCATGCACATTTTATGGCTATCTTGTGCCTCCAGCTGTGCACAGGACTCAGACCCAAGGTCCTGGTTAAGGTTTCCCACTATGGATCAGTGATGATAGGGGGAAAGTCTTCAGGACTTTTGGAACTGGACCAAAATCACATTAGCCAATTGATGCCAGTATGAATACATACAAATTTGTTTTACATCAGCAGTCTTTATGCTGAAAAGTCTCACTTGTCCATCCATTACTAGTCCAGCACTCTGGCCTTTCAGCACACAGTTGTTCCGTGCCCACACCTAGTCCTGACCCCATCTGCACAGAGCTGGTGCTGCCAGTGTGGAACGAGGCATCAGGGTAACGTTTCATCACCTGCTCACAAACCCCTTTCACTAAGAAGTACTTCTTAAATTTTTTGTTGCAAATGTAGTGATCTCACTGAAGTCTGGTTCACTGACTAATTTCAGATGCCTTTCGGGGGCAAGGAGAGCAAAGGCTGCAGTGCTGGGTTAGCACATCTGTCAAAGAACAGAAGTGCTCTGACTTTCCTCTGAGCACGTAAAAGGATCATCCAGGAATCAGCATTTGTCCTGAGCACAGAATAGAAATCCCTGAAGAAATCACTGTATAAAATGTCAACACTAAACTCCACTTCGTGAGATTTTCTACAAATTATAACAAAACATTGATGATAAATGCTGTAATGTACTGCCAGGCTTCATCATGAATTCTCCAAGGAAAATGACAAACTAGATCAGATATGCCAGACAACACAAATACCTTCCACAGCACAGCATCTCAGTTCCCCTGTCATTTCACTTGGCCAAGACATCCTGCTTCAGTTTCTGTAAGTGACTGGTCTGTCTTACTCCAGAAATGGCTGTATTCCAGTGGCACATAGAAGTAATTCTTAAACTGATGATCTAAAAATGCAGAAGACGGCATTTCACTGCAAAATAATGGGTAGTCCTAACTTTCAGGCAAAGTCAGAATAATGTAGATACATTAATATAATTAAAAAGAACCCCAAATCCTAACTACAGTCAGTTTTTAAAAGAGGCTAAAAATGTCACTGAGACCATAAGAAAGGATTTCATAGAATTGATACACTGAAATCAAATGGATATAGTGTTAAAGTATAACACAAGAAAGGCTGTAAATTAATCCTGCCACTGATGTAATAATTCTTACAGCTTGCATTGGAAAAAAACAAACTTAACATACAGGTACTCTCACCTGGTTCTCAAAAGGAGAAAGGTAATTTCTTAAACAAAATCATATTAAGTGTCTTTACTTCAGCTTGATTCCCAAGATGATGAAGAGGAAAACTGTAGTTGCCATGCCTGGAAGAAGCTGTCCATGAAGATCTATGAAAGGAGTTTCTTGCTATAAATACAGTTAACCTTCTTAGTTTGCTCTTCAGCCACTTATTAAGAAATTAAACAGTGCTTCCTTTCAAAGAAATAAGACAACAGTACAGAATATCAGAAAGAAATATTCTGCAATTGTAATAATTCTGAAATGCATGAGAACAAAACAGTGTAGGTACTCTGGCTGTTGTGCAACTAAAGAATCATTAAGATTAAAAGAAAAAAACCCCACCAAAATCTTATTTCTCTTCATAGTTAATTTCACCAGACTTACATTTCAGCAGATAGATACTCATTCTTCTTTAAGTATTAATTTATGGAGTAAGTAATGAGTGTGGTGACTGCTGTCATGGAACTAAATTAGTATCACATCTGTAACGTGAAGGACATCTCAAAGGTACTGTGAATATCATACTGTTGATTCTGCTACAAATTATTAGCTTAAGATCATTAACCAAATTGCTTTGCACCCGTGCAGGAAAAACAGTCTACTGAAGGAGTCTGAAATACAGACTAAAAGATTTGTCACTATTAATTGCAACAAGGTGTTTTAGATTCATTTCTATTTACTTTCACTGGACACTGAGTTTTATAGCTCCACTGGAATTAGTGTCTTGATTATTATAAATTTTTAGTACTTTACAGTAAAGCTATGTGTAATTTCAACTCCCTTTATTTTGCTACAAATTTGCTACAAATGTGCTTCCATGCACAACCCAAAGATTTTTGTGGAGTGTGTGCACCTCTCACTCTTTTGTCTCAAGACAGGCCATCTTACTGTATTTTTTCCAGCGCCCAGGAATCCAATCCTAGCCTTTGCTGGAGCAAAGAAGCACCCCAGATGGGAGACACTTCCCTCTCTGAGCCACCTTTGGCAGCCTGCTGCATGCACAGGACTCACTCCTGAAATGGGACATCAAGGATTTTCCTCTTGCCTCCCTCCATCAGCAGCTCGACAGTGGTGCACACACAGCACCACAGTGCCTAAAGCCACTGCAGTGCTGCTGCTTTGCTTTGTGGCTGCTCAGCAGTGTGGCTGGGAAGGACACAGACAAGCCTGGATGCAGATTGTAGTCCCTAGCCATGGGATTAGCAGCAGCAGTGACAGAGGCTGGTTCCCTGCAGGTCTCAGGGTACTCATGCACACAAAGAAAACTCAAGTTCTCTTTAACTCTCTTCCTCTTCACAGGCCTTCTGGAACTCCCAGAAACTTAAAGCTTAATTCTGAGCCTTATTTTAACTAATATGAATAATTCTTGCCCCAGCTATGAAACCAGATAATTTTACTATAAGAATTCTCATTTGACTGCCAGGCCATTTTCCATCTGTGGTAATTCGCCTGAAAATTGGCATTTGAAATACTTTAATTTATTCCTTTGGGTACAGCTGTTAAATCTAGTGTTTTCTTACCTGCCTCTCTCCACTTCCAGTTTCTTTAAATCAAATGCAAAGAAGCAGTTGGTGGAGATTACATTTCCTGGAGTTAAGAGGGGCTCACAGGACTGTAAGCTGTACGTTAGCTAGTCCGGCCCTTTGGTCCATATGCCTCACCTCATTACCTTAATAACAAAATACATGAATGGTTTGGAAAACAAGGCTAATAATGGAGGTCAGGGAACTGGGATCCTGGGAATAGAAGGCAAAAAAATTATCCAGAAATCTTCATAGTCCAGGCACAGCACCTTGCCCATCACTCAACATATTAGTGACACTTTATTCACCCTTCAAAACATGAATTATTTTACAAAGTGAGTGGGTACCTATAGTTTTAGAGGGTTGATTTATAATGGCACTTCATTTCTAAAGGAGGAGGTTGGCCAGAATGTGATACAGAGTGGCCTGGTTTTTCTGCCTTGTTTCTTTTGAGGCAAACATCGTTCAGTGTACTTTCAGCTTTGGCTGTGGGCGGGTACCATCTGTGGGAAAATGTGCACTCAAGTGGCAAACAGTAGCTGACTGACACGGGTACAAGCACTTACACGGGTGCTGTGCTGGCAGGCTGTCAGGAAGGAAGTACAGGATATTTTACAGAGGAACTTCCCTAGATTCCTCCCAGCTGTGATATTAATATGCATGCAGAGTCTGACAAAATACTGATTAATGTCCAGTATCAGTCAGTGATAAAACAGCATCTGTTTTAATGTTAATAAATGAGGTGGCAAGCAATTTCCGTATAGAAATTACTCATGCATTTCATTTGCTGGTGACACAAGCTAATTGCAGAGTTAGATGATAACAGTACAGTTAATTTGGGTTACAGAGTAGTTACTCAAGACAGAGTTCAAGTCCAAAGCTTACTAGCATGCAATCTAGGGGAATCCAGAATTCCCACAAAAGGAGAAGGTCCTCTGTATCTAAATGCCTTTCAGAGTTCCTAAATCCAAAACACAACTTTTGGAATTCAGCCTTAAAACCTAAGTCGGCTGTAGAGGAGTCAGAGAGGTCTAAAGCCACCAGCCACCATTTCTGCATTGAATTTCCCTCCAGTTCAGCCAGCAGAGCAGCACACAGGGCTGGGCAGCACCCAGCTGGGGGTTCCTGAGCCCAGCAGGATGCCAGGACTGTACCTGCCTCCCTCACCTGTGCACCAGGTGGCTCTGCACTGTTTCTGATAGGATGGTGCACAAGATACAGAGACCTGTTACAGCCTCACAGGAGGAGCCAAGGGCATCCACTTAAGATACTCTGGTGGTAGATTCAGAGCCTTCAGTGAGTGTGGAATCCCTGTCTCCACAAATACCTCACCTGGAGGTGTCAGGGCCAGCAGCTTCGCAGGCTCACCTTGCAGTTAACTGGGACTGCAGTTGTCCCAAGTGTGTTGGAGATACGACACCAAATTTATTAATCCTAACTTTAAAGCAGTAAACTTACACCAAGCAATACAGGTTTACCTTCAAGAACCCAAGAGTAAAATCCAGCTTCAGAGGACAGGAAGAACAGTCTAAAATAGAGGGAGAAACCTATTTGTTTAGTAGTTCTTAACAAAAATAAATTACATGAAAATGTATCCTGTTAGATTTACAGTAACCATACAAATTATTAATTTAAGTGACAATAAGAAGAGGTCCAGTATATCAAAAAAGTGAAAAATTAATTGAAGAATAAGCCCTAATAGTTGTAGCTTAAAAGTATTAAATTTCTGTCTGAACAGTAGTTATTCTGTAGGTGAGATAATGAAAGATTTTGTTTTGCTCTTATATATTCCAGTGAGAATATATTTAATACGTTTAGAATCCATCTTATTCTAGAAATGTAATTTTATTGTTATTCCGTTCTTGTAAGATTGATCACCGTGTTGTGTTAGGAGGAAGCTAGATTGATTGAATTAAAACGTTAATCTAAGGCACAAATGGAAAGCAGCAGCAATATCATACATTACCTCTGTACACACAATATGGATAATGGCAAAATAAGAAAAATTAGAGAATTGCTTAGGTGACAGAATTACACAGTAAAAATAATGACCAGGACAGAACGCTGACAGATTGTGGATGCATTCAATTGAAAGTGAGCTTAAATATTAGCTCTTCAAAATGGAAATAATCAACTGTATATTAGAGCTGACAGCTCTGAATCTGCATGAGACTTCCTGCTCTCTACTAGGGTCCTGTTCAGCTCAGGCTTTAATACTGAGCAGCTCTAAGGCTTCACTAAATGCTGATACTTGGATTAACGTCTGTAGCACAACAAAATAGTTGGTAGCAGCTGTGGAGAGCAGTACAATTGGGTTATTCTGTCTGGAACAGCTTGCTTTCTTTGAATTTATGACAGAGAGGGTGGTGTGAGTTCTTGTCAGCCCAAAACGCTGTGCCCAAAGTAAAAAGGTATAATGGGTGTTGTTTAATATAGAGATTAAAACAAAAGGAGAATTAATCATGTTGGCTTATTATAATACAAATGTGCCTTTTACAGATTGTAACATCAAAACATTGAGGTTAGAATGCTAAAATGAACTTTATCCTAAGTATCTAATTGGTCTGTGGCATATCCTGTGTGTCACCACACGAGCACTTACCTCCTGCTGGGTGTAATGCAGACAGGTTCACAAGGTCAGAAGGATACTGCAGGTGAACCGTTTTCATTGTTAGCTTAGACATGTGAAAGTTGCTGTTGTAAAATAAAAAGAACTCATTTGAGCATCAGATGTTTTGATTAAAAACCCAGCAACAGCAGACTGTATCACTGACCTGGCATGCAGATACACTCACTGAAGTTGTGCACTTGGAACCTGGCACACCATGCTGGGAATGTTCAGCTGAGCTGACACAGATAACCACCTCCCCTCTATCTTCCCTTTCTTCCCCCTGTTCAGTAAATACCTCTGCAAGACCTTTTACAAATCACAATCTAGATATAAATCTCTCTTAAGCAGTTTGCTTCAAATTTCATAATAGTAACACAGCCCTGCAGCACTCTCCCTTGTTTCTGAACTACTGCCCTTCATTTAATTGGGAGGAGGGGATTAAAGTATAGCAATAGAAAGAGCAAAGAAAACACCTTTGCTCCATTCTGATGTATTAAATATGCAAGAAAAATACAGCTACTGAGGACTTTGGTTTAACTGAGAGAAAAAGTGGATTTGAGCCCATCAGTTTATTAAGATAGCATCTTTTCAATCAATGACAAAGAACATCTTGGGCTTCCATCTATTTTCTTTTTTCCACAGGGATCCTAATCATCTTTCAGTACCTTATCATTATTACGAACCCCTGGGACCTGATGAATGCACAATGTACATTTCCCACGAGCGGGGCCGGAAGGGGAGCCATCACCGGTTCATCACAGAGAAGCGCGTGTTCGAGAACTGGGCACGGACATTCAACATTCACTTTTTCCAACCGGACTGGAAACCGGAACCGCTCACTGTAAATCGCCCCGAGGTGAAACCGGTGGTGTGAGGGGTGAACACACAAACCCACAGTCACAGTCACCTACTGTACCAGCCTTTGGAGCTTCTGGGACAGCACAGCAACCTGGAGGAGAAGGGAAACAGGGTCTGCAGCTGGGAACTGCAGCAGCAGTCAGGAAGTTGTGATGGAGAAGCAGCACATACCAAGAGTACTTTGTGTTAAACTGTGTATTAACCCAGTACATGGTCTTTTTGGGCCACCTGACTTCCTGTATGTGTATGTGATTTGTGAAAAACAACTTGAGTATCATTAACAGATGGTTAATTCATTATGGCTTTTTAAAGTGCAATGCCACTGAATTTTCATAGTGAAAACTTACAGTATTTATTTAATGGAGGTTTTTATGCAACCTAGGCCAGTATTTTTCTAATTCACAGTTATGTGGTTGGTTATCTTTCATAATCTCTCAAATCCAAAATTAATATTGCTGATGGTTTGAAAGGCCTAGCTTTTTATTTATAAAATTTGTTTGAAATATATAATTCTATATAGCATGTAATTAATATTTGATCAGGAAATGTTGCATTTCTTCTAAAAATTTTGGGCTCTGTTCCACCCTAAAGCCTTTAATGGCAAGAATGGTCCCATGTGCAGATCCAGCTCACTTTACATTCTGACATCTCATGTTAATATGAAAATGGTATTGAAAATTCTGTTTGATATTAATGTGCATTTGATGCTGTGCTATCAAGCTGCTGTTTTTTAATAGGGGTGGGAGGAAGGAGGGCAAACAAAATTTATCCAAAAAAAACCCCAAAACCCCACTGGCTATGGCATCATGCTTCTTAGTGAAGACACCAGGCTAAGGCTGGAGGGGTTGTGCTCTGTTTTGTCTTTTGCATTCCTGCAAGGGGCTGACAGCGACCCTCCCGAGGCAACAGACTACAAACCAAGTCACAGCTGCTTGAAATGACCAAATTTCTGAAATGAAGAAGTTAAACTATCAGATACTACAATACCAGCCATACTTACCAGAAAGATCACAGCACTGCACCTGCAAAAATCTCTGCCTTAACTGTTCCAAGATCATCACTGATCTCGGAGATTCTGGATCATATTGAAGCTGGGATGTGAAAGAGTTACAGAAGTACAAAATTGTCCCTCTTGAAAAGAGCAAAGTTAAACTTTGCATTTGTTCCATGAAATACCTGTATGTGCATGGCAAGTCCCTGCAAGCCAAGGGGAAGGACAATGCTCATGCTGTGTATGGAGCCTCTCAGTGGGAATTATTGGGTTACATTTGGCTTGTGAATAAAGAAGATTTCAGTTACAATATTATTTTTCCTTTTGCTTCACAAGTATCACATCTCTAATTTCTTCAAAGTATTCGGTAACTATTGCATGAAGCATACCTCAGGTGATGGAAGGTGTCTCTCATTAGACAAATGCAAAAGCTAGGACAAAGATGATACTACCTTTAAACATCTAAATCCAAGAAGCTGAACCTCAGAGACGATACATAGAACTGGGACCAAACTCGCTATCATTTAAACCCCCTTTTAACCCATGGTCTTCCTCTTTCCAAAACTGCATAGCAATAGCTGCAGCTGCCTGACAGATACCCTCATTCTCTGGGAACAAAGTGAACTGCCCTGTCAGGGGCAAAGCAGTGTTACCTCTGTAACACTGCCTGGACCTGAAGTACAGGCCTCTAAGAGCCACTGTCCTGCTGCAGCCCTCCCCACTATCAAAAATCAACTGTAACCTATTTTGCCTTAAAAGCTTTATTTTGGTGTTCTTCCTGGTATGTACCACTCAGCATACAAACAATGCCAATTGCTTGTAACCTGTCTTTTGTCAGCTGATGTTCAACTCTCCCTCTTTCACTGATGGTGTTTTATTCCTTCCACTTGATTTCACTGCATTCTATAAAAACTAGAGTGGATTTTGAAACAATGGTAATTTGAACATCCCTTTCAACATGTGTACTGGGGCGTGTACCCAGCATATATCGCTCCAATTGATGAAATCTGTGAAACTGATTTACAGATCGTTTCTAATGTAACTGCAAGAGATGGTACGGATCACAGTAGGTCCTCTGATGCCACCATCCTTGTTTTATTAGTGATATAATAATAAAAAGATCTTGTCATTCTAAACTAGAGCTCTTAGTTTTTCCATTAATTGAGGGCTGCAGGATGTGTCTGCTACATGTTCAGTTATGTTATTGTTAAAAACAGATCATTTAAAGATAGATTACACTGGTCTCCTTCTAGTATTCAGTAGAAACATGGGGACTTGCCAGACTCCACTGTGTTCACATGCTTGTTTTCTGTCTGCAAGACTGGTCAGTGTCAACTAGATCAGGTGAGGCATTAAGAATATGAAGAAACATGGGATAAACTGACACAAAATCTAACAACTTCTAACAGTGTGAAACTAAGGATTGTAACTTACTCCTTGCTCAGTTTCTGTTAATAACTCTGTTCTTGCCACCCCGATACATATCCATTATTTTAAACAAAACAAACCCAATCTCACCTTAGTCTCAGCAATCTCCTGTGAAGTTTCAGCAAGGTCCCCCATCTAATTACAAAATGCATGAAGGAGTATTTTCTAAGAGTAAGTCACACCTATATAAAAAGGAACTTGATGAAGCCAAGGAGACAGCACGTTTTAAATAGATCATGCAGATGTATATGGAACATAAATGAAGTCAAAAAAGTTATGAGTGCAAAAGAAATGTAAATAATGGTTAAAGTGCTGCAATTTTAATTAACGAATTCCTGATGTATTTCTCTGTAAAAGCACAATTTTTGATCTATCTAATATCCTGTTGCATTTCAACCTGAAATAAGGTTTTATGACCTAGTTACAAACCAAACAGATTTATGATAGAAAATGCTGTCAGCCCAGGGATAAGTAGTACAAACTAGGCATTGCTGCCATTCTCTGCTTTATGCTGTCATCTCACACTCTTCACTATAATTTGATCGATTCATGATCTGGAGCGCATCATTTCACATATTAAAAGCTGTTGCAAAACAGTGTTTACAGTCATCATCAATTTTAAGATCTATGTTACTTTAGTTCTGAACTCCTTGCATACCTTTAGGCTTTTATGCGTGGCTTCATCAGAGGAGCTATTTTTCATCTTGAGGAACCATAGCTCTTATGCCATGATATGTGCAACTGGAATTGAGAATGTTAAAGAAAATAGCTCTGCAAGTAAGAACAGAAAAATATATCACAACTGCCTTCTGTTATGGTGGCACAAGGGTTGCAGGATGCCCAGCTAAGCACTGTGGTACAAAGCAAAACCATGATGGACTTGGAGAAAACCATCCATCCAAAACACTAAAGCTCCTCAGAAAAACAAGTTAACACTGTTTATTCCTGGTGAGGTTTAGAAACTAAAACTAAGTTACAGCCTTGGAACTAGATTTGGGAGAGATTCAGGTCTGCTGACTGGCAACCCTGGCTCGATCCAGGAGAACATACAATGGCACTGCCACATACACACATGAACAGGACTGTAAACTAATGAAATTCCTCTGGAGGTGCTTACATGGGTCTTGTGCTGCTGTATTTTTCAGGCGAACTTCATGGGAAACTAAGTGATTTTTACCCAAAATTGATCTAAGGTGACAAGGAAACAATAATACAAAAATAGCTGGAAAAACATTGGGGGGTGGGGTGAGGGGTATCTAAAGACTAAGAAATAAAATGTGGCTTGTGCCATCTAGCTATATACCCCTGGACATGCAGATCAAACTCCAGCTCAGGCTGGTACTGACAGAGGGGAATGTTATGGCTCAATAGCAATGGCCATCTTGCACAGATTTGTTTTCAATATTCTATAAATCGATCACAGGTGCCACAAAAACTCTTCAAAAAATGCTGACAGTTTCTCACTAATGAAAGTTAATTATTTCATAGATGCAAGTAGACACAATTTCTAATTCAAAACACAGGGATAAAAAACAACCAACCAACTAACCAACCAAAAGACCATAAAGTAATAGTTAAACAGTCAAGGTTTACTTGTAAGACAGCAAAAGGTAGTGCAAAAGAAAAGGAAGTAGAGAAACCTTACAGGTACCAATACTTCCATCTTGCCCGGAACATCAATTCATTCTGATCACTACAAAAACACACCTTGCATATCACAAGCATAAGATCTTGCAGGAAAAATTCTTTAATAAAACCCTAAGAAATATATAAGGCTAAATATCTAAGGTTTTGAGAAATTTCTCTGTGCTGCAGCAAAGTATAAAACTTGAATATTTTGTCAAATGGCTGCAAAATGGGTCTGCTTATGCTAAATACCCTTCAAACCACTAGACTGTTAAATGTTTTCTACACTGAAAATGACACTAAAACATGGAATGTCAAATGATGCCCTTTGACCACCACATGGATGGAGATTCAGCATTATAACAGAAATGAAGATGATGACTCACCCTGGTTGGCTGTAGAACAGGCTCCATGGCAAGTGCAGATGTGGGGAAACAGCCATGAACCTGCATCCCTGACCTTGCTGTGGCCCGCTCCCAGGGGTCCCAGTCAGGGAGCATGTGGCTGCACAGGACTGTCAGCACACAAGGGGAGACATTTCTTTGTCTTGTCTGTCACTGAATGCCAGGCCAAGCCAGAAAAACTATACAGCAGATGATCAAAATGCAACGTCCCTATTGACTTTGGAGTACTTTGACCAGGAGTTCTCAGGAAGACAGAAAAGATGGGAAACTATAGACAAGCAACCCTAGCAATCCAGACAAATGGATTGAAAGCTGTATGAACAGAATTAGGAGTCATGAAGAAGACACTTTGGCTAAGATGTAATGCAGCTTTTTAAAGTAAAGCCCTGCCTTGCAAATCTATTTAGAGTTCTTCAAAGTTCTCTGAAGCAATTTGGCAAGGAGACACAGGTGATGAATCCACTTGGAGCTCCACAACTAGTTTTGCAAGGTGTCTCTTAAACGACTTTCAAAGAAGCTATGGCAACACAGGGAGAAAAAAAGCTTCTCACCTATGGAACCTATTTGAACATGGGAAATAAAGCTAAGAGGATACAGCATCAGCTTAAGGGTACAAACTGAATTCCACAGGGAAAATATAATTTCCTCTGATTTTCTGTGCTCTTCCTTTGGTATCTACCATAGGCCATTGCTAGACACAGGATACAGCAGCTAGACTGAATTTAAAATAAATAGACAAAAAATACGAAAAAATTTATCCAGTGAACATCAACTTGTACACTAAAGGCCAATTCCAGCCTTGTCATACACTCCATGTGCCAAGTCAGCCATAAGATCTAACCACAGGAACTGTATTCTCACTTTACTGAATGCAATGCCAAAGTGTCCACGCACAGATGGAGAGCAAGACTGGACCTTCTTAACAGACATAGAAAGTCATCTTAGTAATTTGGTTTCTGAGAACAGGTTTTTCTCCTTTAGGAGATGCCTATTGATATTTAAATCTGCCAGTTTCTTTACACAACCCAGACAAGATAACATCAGTAGTTTTTAGGACTAGCTACTTCATGAAGCACGGGGAAGATAAAGGGACTAATACATATTTAGCAAGGTATAAGGTTTTAGGACTTTGCTGATTCTGAAAGGAACCATTTGGTGTGGCTGAGTTTAAGGCAAGAGCTTAGGTCAGGTTTATGTTTTAACAAAGAGGCAAAAGAAGTGAACAATTTACAACCTATGAGGATATGCTTCCCCATTGCACCCTTGCTATAACCAAGCTGTACACAAGGCCAAAAGTGAAAGTGGTTACTGGTATTCAGTGGGACTATTCATTTGTGTTGGACAAAACTGCCACATTTTTATTTACAGCATTATTACTTCTTTTACTATGGCTATACACGTGTAGATGTACATTACATAAACACTGAACAGCTACTCCTCTTCCCTCGATTGCTAATGATGCTGCAGAGAAGGAGCAGCTTAGAGAAACCAGCAATCTTCAATATACATAAAAAACGCCCAAAAAAATACAGGGACCACTGCAGAGAAGCATATGTAAAAGAACTGTACAAAATGAAAACATACATTGCAAAGATATACTGATGACCCTATTGACCCTATCTGCCATCCTGCTTGCATTATAAAGACCAAGGGAAGTAAGGGGACCCTAAAGTCATCACAATTTGAGCCATAGTATTTTGAACTACAAACTTAACCCGGACAGGAAAACTAGTATAGAAAAAGTAACTTAATGAAAACCAAACAGCAATATCTAATGCTTAGTGAGGCTCTTTTTTGGTAAATATCAAAATATTTGACATAGTAAGTACCATTGTATTGGAGCCGGATATAAAGACAGGACAGAGCATAAGTTTAAAATACTCACTACATGTAAAACCAGTGGGCATAGTCAAACATTTAATATAGGACAGCATTACTCCACTAAGTCCTGTTGCAGGCAAGAAAGGAAATTATTTGCTATTTCAAATTAGTCTTTGTCACAAGGACTAGTATGACAGGCCATGAATCTCCCAAATAAACCGCAGGCCAGTCTGTACTGGGCTGTGTCATCAAAGCCGTGTCATGGACAGCAGTGTGAAAAATGTCACTTCATAGGAAAGAGCTCCTATGCTGAACATTGCCAGCACTGCTGTCACACTATCCAGGCTGCTCCTCCTGAGGCTTGTTTTGTTCAAGGGATCACTATGAACAATGTCATCAAAATAAATCAGGCTGATACAATTTGCATCTCTATCAAGCATGTTGGCCAAAGCAGCCAAACTGGGTCAGTTTCAGATAGGGCTTTAAGCATTCTTTTCACACAGGCATTAAAAGAAAGGGGAAAAAAAAGTTAAATCTAAAATTTGCATGAGGAAGACCTGGCACAATCAAACATTAATAGAGGTACATCCTTGAATGGAACCTTAAACACTATCCATTTAATCACTAAATCAGGCAGAAATCTTCATTAAGGGAGAAAAAGTAACTCAAAGGACTTGCATGCAAAATGAGTTCTATGAAATGCTGATTTCAGAGTATGTTATGCAGCCTATGCAAGTTTTCATCATAAAACACCAACACTTTCAAGATGCACTTCCTGACAGCTTTTTATTTTTAAAAGTTCATGGAAAGAGGGAAAGAATACTGGAGTGCAGAGGATATAATTTTCCATGAGAAACATTTCTCCATTTAGTTGGGTTTTTTTTAAATTTGACTTTCACCACTTAAAAAATGCAAAATCTATTATGCTCATGACTGTACAGAAGTGCTGAAGTGATGGTTAGAATAGCTTTTGTGGCACATGTGATCAAATACTGGAAAGAGATTTCTACAGGACAACCATTGCTATGGAGCCACAACTTTGGACTCCGTCAGCACCAGCCTAAGTTTGATCTTCACATGGTTCAGAAGACATTTTCATTACATACACTGCTTTTTGCTACAGATCATAACTTTATGGATAGATTAGTCTCTTGGGTGAAACATTTTATGCTTGTCTCAGTCCAAGGGTGAATTAGTCTGGAAGCACAATAAAATTCTACCAGGTCACACAGAGCTCTGTGACATAGAGAGAGCTGAAAGATCTGTATGTGGGGACACTGATTTGCCCAATCCTTGTCCCCAAACTGTACAATATACAAAGGTCATCACTCCAAATGCCTCAGACTCTGTGAAATGCACCATTCCTACTTCATGGATTGCACTCCATCTATTTTTATCAAGTTTAAACAACCTGACCTCATATAAGCTTTTCAGTTCACAATGAAACAAAGTACTGGATCAAATCTTCACTGTTTACCAGAAACTAGTAGCATCTCATTTCCCCATCTATACTGAATGGATAATTAGCTCACATTTTGGGAGCCTTCAGATCAGAAACTTGGTTTTACTCCTGCCCTCTAAGCATCCATCAGAGAAGAGAAAGAAGCAACTCTCGAGCTTTAAGAAAACCATGAGTGACATGCTGTTGTCCTCAGGATTGCCAGGGCTACACACTTCCCTTGTCCTGCCTTGTCGTTATCATTGAAATTACTCTTAGGGGAATACAGTGAAACATCTCCCTGTCTTTACCACTTCACAAATCCTCTCCACCCCAACGAATTCCCAGTAGAACCTGGTCTTAGCTCCTTCACCAATCACTGAGTCAGTGCAACTCAGCCCTGCTGCAGTAAATGATGCCTATCTGAAGGCAGATTAGACCACAAGATCTCCTTACTTCCAGTACTTTCTGTGGCTGTGTCAGCTGAGAATGGAAATCCCTGACTGCTGAAAAAAGAGACAGAAAAAGGCTCAATGTGCAGACACTCAGTAAGAGAATTAGAACCAGATTACATTTGCTTTTCTGTAATCAATAACAAACCAGCTTTTAGCAGGGAAAACCAACCAACAACAAAAAAAACAAGACCCAAAACCAATAGAAAAAAACCCAAACCACTCTCTAGAACTACAGATGCACTTTATCGCTATTGATGTTTGTAAAGATACTTCTGAACAGTCTCTGATATTTGCTTATGCTAAGAGAACAGCATTTCATGATGAAAGTCATATAAATATGAAAACATTCAGCTGGCATAGACCAGAAACACTGATTGTCTCATCATTTCTCAGGCTTCTTTCTTCACTGATTTTTGTAAGAATCTCACTATTATGGAAGTGTAGCTCAGAGTCATACACTGGTGTCAATATTTGGGCATGGTCATAGGCAGCTCAGGAGACAGGAGAGAATGTGTATGTGAGTACAACCCTACTGGCGACCTACCATTTATTCAGTTCAGTAACAGCAATGCATTTCGATCTGTGATCCTGACAGAGAGCTGAGGAACTGACATTATCAACTTATGTTTTTATCATCCAGAATGCTCTAAACAATGTCTTAAAACCCCATTGCAGGACCAGTCAGCGCAGTTACATAGCACAGGGTGCAGACCTGAATGCACAAAATTTTGCAAGCGTGGGCATGGTTGGTTCACAGACCCACCTGTGTAGATTTGCAAAATGCTGAAGTTTAATTCTCATCTAGAAGCTTCTATGCAAAGAAACACCAAGAAACTGCAATCTGGCTTGTCTTCTGGATTCCATGAAAAAGATCATCTGTGCACAATGGAGGAAGTGTCTATACTGCACAAGCACTGATTAGCCTGTAAAACACAGGTGCTTTGTGAGTGAGGGTGACATGGCTGGTTCTCAGAGCCCACATCTCAAACTGAGTTTGAAGGGCTCTCAGGGAAAATGAAAATATTACTAACTTTATATAAAAAATATACAAAACACATTTACAGCCAACTCTGACATTTCTATAGTTGCTTTCAGACTGTAACTACTCAAAGAATAAAAGTTATCGTAGCATAGAAAATACTGTCTTGTAAGTGTACCACAGGTAACTTTATGGTGTCTCTGAGAATGATCCATTTCAACTCACTCTCTGCATATAAAAATGTTAGAAATGCCTGAAGCATAGTTTGCTGCATTCCAGTCAAACTGTTGTTCTCACTTCAATTTAATCACCTTCACAGGCACTTACTGAGTGCCTCTATTCATAAATTGCATTTTAATAACCCACCTAATTGCCTCCTTTTCCCCATGCAGATAAGCTTTTAAAAAGATAGAATCTCTGGTATCTTCTGCTACTGGCAAAATTCTGAGTTCTGTAGATATTTCTATCACTTCCTGCAAAAGGTGGCAGAAAGAGGGAAAAAGAAAAATTGAATAAGGCCTGAGGAGTCTGAGTAAGTGTAACTGCAACTGAAGCAAGGCACAAAGCTCCATCAACTTCACTTTATCCACTTTTTTAAAGTGACAAAGTTTGCCTATAAAATAAATATTTTATTAAAAATATTTACTACAATTGAAAAAGAGTTGGATTAAAAAACGAAAGCTAAGCAAATCCTCTAAGGAATTCTGTAGGTTTCATTTCTATACTGTATCCGCACATTTCTCCATAGTCTATCTACAAGAGATCTTACTTGATGGTTGCATTAGAAATTGCTGAGGGGAAAAAAAAATGGTTTCTGATCTGAGGAAAAGTCACCATTATATCAGATTTTGGATACAAAGTCATTGCTTTTGAAGGATAATATCAAAAAAAAAACCAAAAAAAACACCACAAACCCCAACACATTGTGAAGAGATCCAGCACTAGGAATACTGCTCTGACCCATCCAGCAAACAGAGCTTTTCTCTTTCACATTAAGTTGCATTATTGTTGGCAGAAAGTATCTGTGCACCAGTTGCATAAAAGCTTATCAGCAAACTGGGAAAAAAAGTATCTCTGTATTATCTACTACAGAATATCAGTTTACAGAACTAGGACAGTGGTGTAGGAATGCTTTTGTTTTAGTCCCTTATCCCTGCTACTAAAAACAATTTCTGCTCTTCAGCAAGTGTAACAAAGAGATGTAGCAGGTAAGTGTTTACCTCCTGATAATGGATCATTTGGTACCTTCATTCTCTCCAAGACTAGAAGACACATGGAGAAAACAGAGAAGGCTCTCATACTGCAGATGTACCACACTGCTGTCCTTACTGCTCTCTGGCTGGAAGCCTGAGTGGTGCCTTCTCCATAGCCCTCCCAGCCAGCACATGCACAGTTCACCTGCCCTAACCCAAGGCTATGATGCCACAATCACGCTGAAAGAAAAGAATAAAGGACAAAAATGTTCATGCCCTCAGATTTGTATGAGCTGTGCAATATGAAAATGCTCAAAACCATATTCTAAACCAAACATACTGACTCTGATATTATGTGTGATTACAAATAATTCCTAATAACTTCTAGAGATACTTATCTAGCACTTATACCACAGATGCATCAGGTAAGCTTTATTATGATCAAGCTAGAGAACAGGTTCCAAAAGCTTCTCCTCACTGACAGACTTGTTTCTATACATGCACAAATTTGGTCATTTGTTCTTCTCTTCCCTAATATCAATGTATTATACAGACAAACCCCTTTTGGCATACATTCATCAGTAAATGTCCAAGAAGAACAAATCAATATCGCAAACCAGAATTTACAAAACCCGGGAACCAAAGCACATTTTCCAAGGGCTCAGAAGCTATAGAATACAATAGTACAATTTATAACATTTTTCTTCCTGATACCAGAGTCAATTTTCTTCTGTGAAAAAATCCAGTGCAGTAAAAATTCTGAAAGCATCCAACTCCATATTCTATGCAGCGAAAATACAACACCTACTAACAGTTTATAATGGACATGGTGAAGTAGTTTCTCTTTTTGTGGCATATTTTGGAAGTAGATTCAGTGAGGTCATATTTTTTTTCCACATTCATCAACTCATAGAACCCTAAACTCAAAACTGCCTAAGGTGAAAGGACTGATCTAAGGGTTGCATTTAACAGGGAAGAAAAAAGAATAATAAAAAAAATCAATATATTCTAGAGTATTTTTATTTTTGTGAAGAAAGCTTTCAATACATCATTCCAAAGTCTGCAAAATGGCATAAGTTTTTATTGATAAAATGACATCTTAAATAACATTCTGCACAACGTCCAGTTCTCTAGTGATATGTGCCTACTTCTAAGATTTACTTTGAAGTACGGGGAAAAGAATTTGCCCATTTATAATTCAGAAACAATCTCAGGAATTCTGTTACTGGGTTTAGGTCCTGCCCCTTTTCAACTTTAACCAGAAAATAAAAATGCTCAGAAAAGCATTAAAATATGTTTAAACCAAACTAAAGTAACAATAATATTAAAACAATTTGTTAGAATCTTTCCAGAAAGAGGGGCAGAAACTATGACTTCAAAAGAACCTTCAGAAGTGAGATCTCAACACTGTTTTTCACCACAACCATAATCCACGTACAGAGATCACAGGTGATGCCCAAGAACCCAGACCCAAAGTAGCAGCCAATGCAAACATCTTGCTTGCTCCAGTTCAGAAGACATGTTTCATGTGTTTGATTCCATATGTTTTGAAGAAAACCATGATGATCAATGCCCAGAGTCCTAAAATAAATCCTCCAGGAGGATGCCAATCCTTTTGCTTTGGTTTCTGAAAAAAATAGAAAAACCAAACAAGAAGACCAAAGTATTAGTACTTAGTTCACACATTAAGCACTGTGTGCAAAAAAAATAATCCTTGCAGTAGAGAAAAATACCAGTAAGCTCCATTTCTTCATTTGTGATCTGGTGGAGAGGATGATGGGAGGCAAGCTGTCACTCAGGCAGGGAGGTTCAGTACCACAAAAAGACCACTAGAACTGTGCCTGAGACACCACTTTGATGGTGTGGATTGGTATCATGGGACATGTTCAAACTTACTTGTTTGAGCAGATTTTTGTATATCTGGTCTCATGTTAATCCATGAGAAAAATACTGTAAGTATGAAAACCAGCTTCTACAAGTGAAAATACGAAAGAGAAAAGAGACGGTTTTTCCCACTACCCATTTTCTACAGCTTCTTTTACACTGAGAATTATGTGAATAAACAGATATCCAACCATATAAGAAGTGAAGTCTCATCATTGCAGGAATATCATAAAACAAAATAAGATTGTTTTTAATGTCAGTCACATTTCCCAGGGGCCTCATTGAGTCTGCCTTTCCTTAATGTAGAATTATATTCTGCAATTCAAACATCTGTCCCACTTCAACAAATTTTTCATCTTCAGTAAAAAGTAATACCCTGCAATTTAAGACCTTTTCTGTCTCACACTTAGCAGTTAGACAAGATAAAACTTGCCTGTCCTCTTCCTCCTTTTATTAAAACAAAAATTCTGATACTCCACATTGAGTGAATGGAGAACTGGATTGTAGAAGGTAAGAGCTGCCATGTGCCCCAAGATCTGTCTCTGGGGCCAAGAATAACGTGAAGCTATATGAATGCAAAATCTTATTTAGGAATATCATGACAAAAATACCAGAATTACAGTATTTATAAGTATAACTCAGTCCCTCACATCAGTGCCTACTCTTCCCCTCAGCAGGTATGTTTTACAGATCTTCTAGGCAGGCAGAGATGATTTACTACTAAGATAATAAATACTGAAGCACTGAGATTTTTATTCCTGCCTTGCTGAAATATTTGCACCATTTTGTCCTTGTACAGAATGAGACACAAGGGGCACAGAGTATTTGGGTTTTGTTGCATTGAAGTCAAATTTAAAATTCTCTTTCTGCCACATGAGTAACTATTACAAAAGATGGTGCTGTTTCAATTTCAGCGTCAAATGGAAGCTTGTCATTCTCCACTAAATGTACCAGGAGGCTGGTGAACTTTAATGCAATAAGGAACAGTTTGCAGCGTCTGTTCTTTCAAAACAGCTTTCCTATCAACACGAAAACAATGTTTGTTGATGGCTCAGCTCCCATTTTCTAAACTACATAGTTTTAGCTTTAGGATTCTTCTTTAAAGTACCTATGCCTCCTAAAAAGTAGAACAAACAGTCACATCACCTGAGAAACCCAAAGAACTTGGCAGTCTGAAATATTAATGACTTTACTCTGATACAGGAATCACAGAGCCAGAATTCTAATTTACATCAACAACAACAAAACCAAAGATGTGAGCAGAGCGTGTGTCTCTGCATGCAAACCACCGAGTCCCCTGAGCAGTGCTCGTCAGCGGCGGCGCGTGCTGTTGGTGATCTGCCACCTCGCTGATACAACTGCACATCTACACATAAACATCTCTGAAAACCCACTCTGTGTTCAAAAGGCTGCCAGCACATCTCCCTTCCGAAAGTAACAGCACATGACACTTCTCCACACAAAGGGACTTTCTTATTTAAATCCTCCTAATTAACCCGTAACTTCATATGCATATTGCAGTGCCTGTTCCATCAATCTCTTTGTACTATCAATCTTTCCCTTCTTGGATCTCAGACAAGTATCTCACCACAAAGTGGCACCTGACCCTTCTAGACAAATGACTTCAATTTGCAGTCAGTGACATTAAAAGCCTCTCTCTTCTACTTTGTATAGAACACGTAATTTAATTTCTTTAAAGAATTTATATGAATAAATATTTATAAGGTGATCTATGAGTATGGTTTTACATTTTGTCATGTCATGTATTGAAGACGTATTGAAGTATCCACAGAATTCTATAAGGAAACAGAGGCCAGTGCAGCAGTGGCTCTGCACTGGGAAATCAAGGACATCATATAGTTGGTTTAAAGTCATGGGATGCAGTGTTAAAATGTAAAGGATTAAAACCATGAAGGCATGACAAAAATCACATGAGGCTATATAAGAGCTACATAGTCAGTAACCTTAAAAATAAATTCTCTTATTAAGAAAGATTTAC
This sequence comes from Campylorhamphus procurvoides, assembly GCA_013396655.1. NCBI lineage: Eukaryota > Metazoa > Chordata > Aves > Passeriformes > Dendrocolaptidae > Campylorhamphus > Campylorhamphus procurvoides. Next base: position 479,371 of record WBMV01000695.1, on the reverse strand, counting down.
AGTCTCAGAAACTATAATCTATGCATAAATACTAACCACAATAAAAGGGCAAAAAGATGCAACTCTGTTGAATATCTGTGAGTCAATAGTGAGGTTAATTGAGCACAAAATTATATTGAAATATGCCAGTATTTTCCATTAGGGATACACAGACATCAAAACCTTATGAATACCTAAAACAGGATTACACAAATCCATGTCTAAACCTACAAAGCATACCTGCAAGAGTTGAAATACCTGATTTTCTTTAAATTAACTTGTTCATAGATTCCCAAGAAAGTTCTTCACTGAATTAAAAATGTACTTAACTGTCAAACTAACAAGATCATCCTTCCAAAATCACAGCAAATCTAACACAGAAAACTTCAATACCAAATCTCCGTCCAGGTGGGCACATCAGCTCAGCTCAGCTCAGCAGCAAACTGCTGAAGTTCCTTTACAAAAAGCTGCATTTGGCACCTGTGTCTCACACCCATCTGCATGGGAGATGGAGTTGCTGCTTCCATGACTTATGTCAGCGAGCTGTACTTGTAACACCGGCTGGCAGAGCACTTCCAGCTGTTCTGCTGCAGCCTCAGACCCAACAAGTCCTTCCCCTTGGCACAGTCGTGCCACCACCATGAACGCTGCCGGGCCCTGTGCCAGTGACGGAGTGCGGCTTCTCTCCGAGCTGTCAGAGCCGCGCCAGCAGTGCTCCATAACAGAGCTGGAGGCCAAGGAGGGCTGGGGTGCCCTTCTATAACACATACACGCCTGCAGAAGCAGCTCTGTCTTGCGCAAGCAAACGTAGGAGAGTCACAGAGATCTCTCCTAATGGGAAAGACTATCGAAGTGATAAAGAATTACTTTAATCGCAAATGAAAAAGTTTCCTTTTTAGATCCACATACTGGAAAAAGGTTTAGAAAAGACAGAATTTCTTTCTATGCTTACACCACTTCTGTGGCCACAAGTAATGCCCTTTATATCAATTTTAGGATCCGTTACAAACCACTAGCAAAAATAAAATTTTTCACAGATTCCTAAGAGAAAATTCCATACTTTTCCTATGAACACTTCATAGTTCAGAGTCTTATTCCAGCGAATTTCTGTGAGAGTCAGGCAATTTTTGAAAGTCAGGCATTTTCTCACTTGTGAGAAATTGCTAAATGGACCAAAAACCTGTAAAGCATAGAAATACTTTGATCTGAAATTAATTATGCATCTTTATTATGTCCAAATTGATGGGAGAATGTGTACTATTAAAAGACTACAGGTTAGTTGCACTACTCACAAATTACACAAAACTGGTTCATATTTGGGACTGATCTGGAGGAGTAGAGACAATACTCTTTTTGCTCAAGTTATTCTGGATTTCATTGTTGTAGTACCCACCTAGGAATGCTTTTGTAACCGACATATTTAGGTTTTGTGATTTACACCACAATGCAACCCCATTACCAACGCCCTCTCATCCCTATAATAATAGCAGCAACTTACAGGTGAAATGCACATACAAAATGGTACAATCTGTCTTGAACAAATACATTTAGCAGCTTAAGGACTAGTCATTATCGAATTGCTGGAGATTCCAAATTAAAGAGATAGGTAGCTAAGCAACAGCAAGCTTCCTCCTGTGAACAGTTTTCTGTTTTACGCTCTCTAGTTCTGGTACATACTCATTATCCTGTGGAACTTAAAAACAGTTAACAGAGAGTTGCTCCAAGTACTGTAATTAAGGAGAGGATAAAAGTATTATTTTCAAACCTGATGGGTCTGCAGGGACCTGAATGGAAAGCATCCAAGACTTTCAATGAAGGTGTTTCATAAAACATGCAATACATGTTACTCCAATTAAAATGAGCATTATCAAAAAAAATAATAAAGAAGTATTAGAGCTGAAGTGATAATGAGATTAAGAATGGTTTACTTTTAAAATGTTACCTCAGAACAGAAATAAGATTTAAAACATCATGTATGAACATTTCATGTGGAAAACACTGTGTTAAGTTTATCATTATAAGCCAATAATGGTCTTTCAACAGAACTTTGTTTGCCTTATGTCCCCAGTAAGAACAAAAATATTGGTGCAGTAAGCTTTGGTTAAACTCAGAATCCACACCTGGATAAGTGGCAGCACAGACAGCAGTGCATACAGTCAGGAATGCAGTAATTCCCAAATGGAAAAGGGATACACAAATTCTTCAATCTCCTCCAGGATCTTTTCCCAAACGGAACTTTAAGAAAGGGGGAAAAGCTGAAAAATGAAAGTGCCCATCATCCTTGTTACAGGGGATGTTCTCCCCACCCCGAGGCAGATGGTGTGTGTTTGTGTCACAAGCGAAAATATCCCTATGCAACTGCACAAAAACAACACAATAGAAGCGCCGTGTGGCAATGAGTCCATTAAAGTGGCAGTTATTGGATTTCAAATTAATCCCTGCTTAATTCTCTCTGCAGTTTCACTGCTGAGCACTCTAGACCCAGTTTTGGCCTATTTATTGCAGAAGCACGGAGGATTCTGGGGCTGCCTGACAGATAGCACCACCTATGGCCCAGGGGAAAGCCTGTGCACAGCCCCCTGTGGAGTTCTCAACTTCTACTAGTCCTGAGGGACAGCAAGCACTCACAGGGAAGTGAAGGATGCTTGTCTGTGTAGTGCTTCCACTCAATGGGATCAATTTTTGTATTTCAGCGTGCAAATTTCCAAGTTTTCTTCTTGATCATTCTCTATTTAAATGGATGTTTCTATTCCACTGCAATATTAGAGATTTTCTTCCTTGTTTCTCAAGGTACCAAATTTTATATTGGGGTCTGTGGTAAAGACCAGTGTTGAAATCTGAAAAAAATCCACACTTCAAAACATGTCTTTGAAATTCAATGCCAACCTCAGATACAAAACTGAAACAACCCATCTTCTCATCTTAGAAAACTGATCTCAAACTGAAGTAAACTCCTTGGGAAAGCTAGAGTTCTGCTACGCAGTGCACTGTACCAACAGCACACTATACATTTTTCCTAGAGGCACTCCATAACAACCCAGGTTTACTTGCAATTTAGAATTTCAAACTGGGTAATCTTTTAAATTCTTACCAAAAAGCACACAACAAAGTTTAATTTCAGAACGAATTTACATGTACCACAAGCAAATCACAGCATAAAGTATGTCCTCGAAGCTTTTAGTGAAAGCCTGCACTTCTAATTTGTTTGGTACAGTTTGCATTTTGGTGTCCTCACAGTGGGGTGGGGCAAATCAAATAACTCCAGCCATCCAGTAATAGTTTAATCCTTTCTGTGCCCAGAGCAAGATTAAAGTCATAAGAGAACTCCAGCATAAACAGTGCCTGTTAATCTGCAAAACAATTTAGAGCACTTTTGTCTAATCTCCCAGTTTGTATTTACTAACCACAGTGCCATGATTACAGATATATCAAATATTAATAGAATAATGAAGAAAGTTCATTAATCAACAACAAAAACAAAGGGTGTGGGAAAGAACAGTAGCTAAACTAAATTAACATCAAGACCAACAACTGCATTTTTAATATTTACTTTGTATAATCATTTTAATATAAACAATACTGTTATGATAGCTTTACTTTTTCATTTCCTTCTAAAATATGTACTCTGTAAGGGCTTTTTAAAAATGAGCTTATACTTATTACTATCTACTTTCAGTGTTATCTCTCAGTATTTCACAGCACTGTAAAGTGCTTTTAGTGGTTTAACATTATTAATTAATCTTCCAAACTGTGATAAAATACATAATATAAAACTCCTAATCAAAGGGAGCCTTCCCAGCACCTGGGACTGAGGGCAGCTGAATTCTCAGATAAGGCAGTGCTCAGACTGATGCCCACCTGGCAAACACAATAGGGATTGCACTGAGGATCCTCCAAACCCAGATGTGTGATCTGCTACACCCAAAGTGAACACACACATCTCTGGACTGGCAGCAGTAACCATTCCTACCTGTCCCTGACAGCCTGGCACAGCAGAGGCACCAGGGCCAAGCTCTTACCTGCTCTGTTAACACTAAATTACTTTATGCAACTCATGTATGCTTTAGGGAGGAGATGAGAGAAGTCATAGTATAATGCTGTATTTAGGAAAAAAAGTCTACCTACATCTATTTAAGGTATGTAAAGCAAATTGTTCTTTATATTTTAATCAAATTCATACCCATATATGAATCATAATGATGATTTTTCACAAAAGGACACCTAAATCGACAGCAAATATGTGAATTACATTTGCAAACACAAAGGTTCATGCCAACTGAAGCATGCTAGAGGAGCAGCTTAATTAAGCAGACTTCGAATTCAGCCCTCAGTCACCACTACTTTGAGAAACATTCTTCTTTTTTAATATGCTTATATTTAAGTAATTTAAACAAGAAGAGGATTATTACCAAAACAAGACTAAAGGCATTCAGTGCTCAGTGCCATTCCATAAGCAGAAAGATAAACTTCTTGAGGCGCTTACACTGGAGTGGGTCAGAAAACGACAAAAACATGCACTCATGAGGCAGACCTCAGTGGAGAGGAACCCCTAAAAATGATCAGATATAAAAGCAACTCGCTACTGAAACTTTGGGTTAAGCAAACAGAGACAGCAACTGCAAAGAACAGAGGAGGTGAAAAGGGTGTGTGGAGGCTGCTAGAGGGACAAAGATATTTTATATTCACAAAAATACCCCTGTCTAAATAAGGCCAAGCTATTCTCTGAGCACTGGTTTTCCAAGAGCATGCATTACACACCTTCCCTTGGAAAAAATTACTTCCAAGTCCTCTACTGAGCAGGTCTTGTTCATATAAATGCCACAACACGCTGCCAGCGGGATCAGACCAGAGCCGAGGCTGTACCTGTGTGGGCTCCCACCTGTTTCAGTCTGGGAGGAGATTACCCCACGTACCAGCCTCATCCAGACCATGATTTCTAAGGAGCACAGGACTCCCACTTCCTACTAGGAACTCTTAACTTGGATTTCCCTTAGCATCTCTCTGAACCACAATGTGAGTCCACTCAAATGCTTTTAAATCAATATGCTCTAAGGCAGGTTTTTTTCCTAATCTCATAAAATTAATTGTATGCATAGAACTTCCATTATGAGGTGTAATTTTGATCATTCACATTCAAGCAAAGTTTTTTCTGTTTATATGGGGAAAACATGATGTTCATAAATTATTATGCTATTCCATTCAGAGCAGTAGTGATGAGTCTAACCATACTTTTGTTCCTGGATATCCGATAAGTATTCGTGTATTTTCAGGTAACAGGCCATGTTAACAACAGATGTTAAGACTACAGTAGTTCTTATGCCATATTGAGTAGCAGATCTAATCAAATATTTCAACAGCTACATTTGAAATCCAAATACATATTCCTTATTCATATATTTTTAATGCTCATTTCTCAAATCTCTACAGCTGTATTTTTAAAATAGTTCTCTTTTAGCCTAAACTGTGCTACATTATATGTGTGTGCAGCAAAGCTCCACATTTTCTAACTCCACCTTGCACAACTTAAAAGAGCATTACATTTAAGAGGCAAGCATGAAGAAATGGAGGAAAAAGCAAGGCTGAGGCAAAAGATGCCTTCACATTTGTAAGAGCAAGATCAAGTATAGCTGTGTTTTTACTGCAACACATTTTCATTTTCAGTAAGAAACCAGTGTATTACAGCTGGTGACAGAGTAGTTCCCCACCACGACCGAGCTTTTAAATGTGATTTTGTATTCAGTAGTTTTGTACTCATAAGCCAAATGAGTGTTCTTATCCAAGTTTATGTTGTATGTTATGGGAGCAGGAAAAGAGGAAAAGGAAAAAGAACTATTCTAAAATATCAGCCCCGTACTTTTGGCTATTCTAGCTGCTATAGAACCTTGACAACAAATCATAAAACACAGACACATCAATTATACAGGCATTTATTTAGTGGCTGCACATAATTACACCTACACCAGAAAGCTATTTCTGTTACACCTTGGATGTCAAAGGACAAGGAATCCGAGAGAGCAGATCCATTCCTGCAAAGAGTTTTTGTAGGTAGCTGCCACTAAGAAAGAAGGACAGATTTACTGTATCACAAATAATCATTATTCCCACGTGGCATTTGCAGGACACGGGTCATTAGTCGAATACCATGTGGGGCTCAACAAAGACCTTTCTGGAAGAGTGAGTGAATGTAGCTGAGCACTTGGCCTCCCAGCCCCCTCACAGACTAACACATGTAACACGTACAGAATCAACGTATTTCTGAAAGCATTAGTCTTTAAGAGATAAAACCACGATGATCTTATCTAGAGGCAAAGCAGTTGCACCTTTCCTGCCTACCACCTCCCCTAACCACAGCTTATTGCCCTACTGACGCCCTGCTGTCACTCAGTCCCCCGTTAAGTACCACTCAGTATGTTTGTCAGTGAAGATGGGCTTTGGTGTTTAGCAGTCCTGAAAATATGTGATCACTCCCTAATTCACAGGAACACTGAACCACAGAAGAGAGCTGTCAGTGCTGAGGCCTCTCATCCTGGGGAGAGGCTGAGAGAAGAGCTGGCTATGGCAGGGTGCCCCACACTGAGCGGGAAAGCCAGACATTCCAGAAGGAATTCCTGCAGAAAGCTGAAGCACAACCTCATGCAAAGAATTTGCACAGGAAGGACGATGTGGGATGCTGTCTGCTCTGTCCAGCAGTATCAACACAACTGCTCTGTTACTGGAGTCTTCATTCATTTACCCCTTCCATTCATTCTTCAAATGGAAATTATTTCATCAAATTTCAACCCTCTGAATTGTTTAGGAAAACAATTCTAGACAGAGCACTAGAGAGCAGCCTGCCAATATCTCTATCTCTGGCCATTCATCAGTCCTGTCAAGAGCTAGTGAGTTACATTGCTATGCTCCTCACAGCATGCTACTGAAGAGTAAACAAAATATAATTAACTAAACACAAAAAAATCACCAGTAACACCTAGGATTACACGGTTAAGTGGGATAAATGTGTGAATATGTTTGGAGCTAACAGTGCTTTCCCCTGAGGAAAAATGTTCAGAAAGGTATCTGCCATTACGGCACTGCAAAGTAAGTCAAGATTGATATAGCTTATATTTTTTCCTTATCAATGTGAGCTTACTGGTAACAGCTACTTTTTATGCTGCATAAACTCAGAAGGAATACAGCAGATAGAAGAAAAAATCCAGCAAAACTCTTACTGCTAATTTTACTACTCACTGAAATACCATTTAAATAAACACTGTCTATCAGGGAAGCTTTCATGTGTAAACAATAAAAAAGTAATGATTAATAAAAACTGTACAAGGTTATGTGAGAAATGAAAGTGTTCCAGAACACTGAACAGACACCAGAAAACGGAATTAAATCTTGCATCTTGGACAACCTACTATAACATACTTCAGTAACTTGCTTTATATAGAAAGGTCCTGATCCTGCATATATTTAGTGACAGGTAACAAACTATGTCAAGAATTTAGCCTTACACTAAAATTATGCATGTGCTTGCATATACACTACTGTCGTGCAGCATTGAGCAATAAAATGAGGAATAAAGACTAAGAAATACAACTGCCCTTTGCCTAAGGATCTTACAGCCTCCTCTCCTTTCCCTCTACTCCACACACAACTCCATGCACATGTTTGGCTTTCTTATTCCTTGCGTTATTATTGCAGGGACACAAACACATCCGAAACCTGTAAACTGGAGAACTAAAATAACAGCCCCAATGGATGCTGACCTTCCTATCCAGGCCTCATCTCACCGAAACTGCATGACCACACTGTGCTTCCAGTTGGATAGTTCCCAAACACAGCTTTGGAGAGGGAAGGGCTAAGGAAGAATCAGACCATTCCAAGGGATACCTTAAGGGATACCACTGAAAGTGATTCTTGACAGAAGCCATTCAGCAACGCCAGGAAAAGTGCCGAAGGAGAAGATAACTCACTCCTGCAATATAGCAAACCTCTGTCCTTTCACAAGTTTCTACTACACATAAAGCCAGAAAAAAATCTGAGCAAGTTAGGCATAATCTGAGGATGCCAAAGGCAGACTTTTCATAGCCCAAACAGGCTTCTGCAGAAACATCAGCTGAAAGCTAGGAAAAAGACCCTTTCTCTGCATATGAAAACTAAAGTCTTACTAATCAATGACCACTGAAGAGCACTGCTTACTTTCACATTTACCAGTCTCATTCCAAACCCATAGTTTAGTCCACCAAAGACTCCTCCTACAGAACAGCTAAACTGATCTCCAAAATGAAAGGAACTCTGGAACACTCCTTCTGCTGTTAAATACTGTGTTTACCATAAGAAGTAGTGATATAATTTACCACTAAAAGGCTTTGCTAAATAAGTTTTTCCTTTAAATTAGGAAAGTCTTAAAATTTATTTTAGGTCAACCATAAATTTTGAATGATTACACCATAGTACTTTATAGGTTTTTCTCATATAGACAAGATTTATAATTTTTTAATTTAATAAATATTAAAAAAATAAATGTAGCAGGAGCTCTTTATTCTCTTAAATGAGGCTCTTTATTCCATATCTTCAGCTTTTAATTTACATTAAAAGACAATTAATAAAGAATTTTTTTAATGTAGACTTTTACTGCTACTGCTTACTATAATAATAATAATGAACATGATAGACTCTATAAACCCAAAATTCTACTGCTAGAAATTATGCTTTCTCACTAAGGTTTTTGTGGTTTAATTGTCTTCATGTAATATTGATATTTGATACTTGGATGTAATTAAGAATAGGGGAACCATTCTTAGAATACTATTCCAATCCATTAGGTAAATTTTCCCACTATGACATGAAAATTTTCATCTACTTAATTAGCAGACCTACTATTTCCATGCTTAAGTGCACCTAAGCTGTGTTTTATGATGGCGCAAGGAAAAAAAAAACAGAGAAACCACAACACATCAATTATGCCTCCACTCAATTGTACAACTATTTTAAAATGTGTGAACAGTTAAGACAAAATTGAAAAATTACCATAATAGGCTTCTGACACTTCCCTGCTTAAGCAAAAATTAATTCTAACTCCCTGTTTTTATGCAAAGCCTTTATAATTTCTCTAATCTCAAGTTCCCATGAGAGAGAACACAATACTTTCAAGTACAAGTATGTGAGGCTTGGCATCTTCTCTTTTTAGTTATGCAGTTTATTTGATGGAAGTCTAAACTGCTAAGCCTCCCTTTGTGCTTAATATAAGCCATCCTCAGTGGAAATACAAGTTAATTTAAGTACAATGAAGTTTTAGGAAGAATACATTCTCTTGCACAGAAAGATTCACTAAAGCAAAGCTTTTTTAAATCCAGCATCTGTTTCCTGAATTGCTCTAGAACTTGCAATAAAAATAAACTAAAAAGAAGCAAAAATTTTAAATGGTACTTTCACATGTGAAAAATCATAAACATAAAATCAGTTTAATGGAACAGCTTATTTATCATTTTACTGTGTGTTTTTCAGTTTCAGCTTGCATCATGCATGAAGACACTCTTCCAATGTAATGAATTAGCATATTCTCAGTGCAAGACATTAAGCATCATCTGTTTAATTAATGGTGACTATTATTAAAACCTACTGCTTGTGTTACAAATGTACATCAGCTGTATTGCTGGTATACATTTCCATACACAGTAAGGTGTGTGGATCACATGCTAAATTCACAGTTATTTCAGAGCACTGCTTAGCCCTGAACCACAGTTGAAGTATTTGTACATCAGATACTCTGCTTCAGAAGCACGTGGTGTATTCTGATGCCTACAGAACTATTAAGGTCACACACAGCTTGTGCAGATACTTGGTCTATTCCCCATGTGAGGCAGAAGTATATTATTTGCATACCATTATGCACTGAAAAACTTATTCGGTATCCCCCCACTGGAGACAACTCATCACCTGTCCCAAATAGTATTCAGCTTTCCACTATTTGAAGGAACAGTAAATAAATGGGACACAAAGACTCAGAATACCTAAGAATCTAGGCTTATAAATGATAAATGCAAATTAATGCAGGCCAATAGATCACAAAAAAAATCTCATGGAAGCGGTTGATGAAAAAAGTGAATTATACCCTCAAGAGAGGACTAAAACATTGAGAGTAAAAATGGCTGAAGAGATAATTTTAGCCAAAAAAAAGCTGACATTAGCCAAGCTTATTACGACCACAAATGAGAGAAAAGAGTCTCAAAGCACAGAACTCACTTAAAAATAGCCTCCTTACATTTGCAGTGACAGCAGCAGTTCTATATTGGCTGCCCAAAAAAGAGAGAGATAGTTATTGATATTTTATCTACAGCAGTATGCAACATGATGTCAGCAGCTGAGACCCACGGGACATGTACATGTTGGTTCTTCAGTAACACCTGCAATAGTGTACATACCTGCTGTAATCATGTACATGGACTAACATGCTTTAATTGTCCCACTCATTTTTACTCCCCCCGTAACTACAATGTTTTGAATAAACATCTCCCAGCCTCTGCTCACTCCCTTTTTCTACTTACCCTTCCTGATGCCAATAAATCCATAAAGAATATAAATAAAATATCTGTGTTCTTTGTGCAAAAAATCAGAAGAGATTAACATAATGGTCCTTTACTGTTGGAGACAGGCTTGTAGAGCAATGAGACGACCCAATATGAGTTAGCTGCAAAGCTTAGTTTATTAATGGCGTTTCTACAACTATACTGTTCTAGCTTGTGCACGCGACAGGGCTCAGTATGTGTCTTACCCTAATTGGCCCACACCCACTGTCCACGAGCCAATCTCTGTGTTGTCTTTGGCCGCCTGGTTCAGTTTACATTCTTGCTCCTGATCACAGGCATCTGTTTATGCTTTCGTATCGGGGCTTGTTTCTTCTTCAGCAGAGTTCCTGGCTGGGTCAGGCATACTTAGGCCTCTGTTTCCATTAGGTCTAGGTCGGCAATACCTTGCCCGTGTCCCCTGTCTGCCAACCATCCCTCTACACTTTACAGCCTTAGTCTGCAAATCAGAATCTCTCACTGTTAACCCTGCTTTGCTTTCTGCCAACATGCTATGTGAAGTTTACTTCAAGCTGTAAGCATTTTTGAGGTTGTCTCTTTCTGTAAAGCTCTAAGTATAGATACAGCACAAGAGAAACAGTCACCATTGCCTTAAAATCACCCTTGTGAGCAGGTTGTGAAGCACGACAAAAGTGGATCATGGCACAATCAGTCCCACGGCAAAACAAAGACACAGAAAAATCAATAGTGCTTATTGAAAGGTTTGTGCATACAGGATCTTCAAACACATGGCTGGTTCAGCTGTAAAAAGGCACAAATCAATTTTTTGAATATAAGAAATATAAATGTTTGAGTCCATGGTCACACAGCTACTACTGACCCTCCAAATGCAGTTATTTGAAGTTCAGGTGAGTAAACTACAAAGATCGACAGCACTCTATAAAGCCTGGCATGTTACAGTCATTTCCTGAACCTTTTCCTTCATTTTACATCTTAAATAGTGCTTATTAAAAAGAAATGGTTACAGGAATTACCTCTTAAAGAAGCTGCAAATCTAATATGGCACCTCAAACAATTATAGCTACTGTAGAGCCAGGGTATCTTTTCATAGATTTTTTTAATGGTGTATCTGACAATTCTATATGCTGGTGGGTATGAAACTGATGTCTCATAATCTATGAAATGGATGATGCTTCAGTCACATATAAAGCTTCACAAGAGCAGTATTCTCAAGAGCAAACTGAGCACTACCATGATATGCTCAAAGCCTTAAATGTATTTCCATTTCATATTTCAGGAATAACAATTATTTTCACTCTCATCTGCTAGTGAGAAATATAAACAAAGACTTTCAGAGAACACAAGTACACTTTATCAATGTTGGCTGATACTATATCTCCTACCTGGCTTTAGAAATTCAGACACCCAGACTGAAGAAATGCCTTTGTTTGGTTTTTTTTTCTCCAAGCAGTAGTTTTCACCTCACTGCTGTGCTTAATGAGCACAGGACTCTAACAGGACTGGATGAGAGTGGAGTGTGGCCACTTGAGGGGCAGACACTAGTTAAACTGCTCCAAGCTGCCTGTCAAACGGATCTCCCATCCTGTGCCAAAGAAGAATGAAGATACAATGCTAATCTGTATATGTAAGCGTTTTCATAGGCTGGGAAAAAGAGGAGACAGAACCTCAGAAAACTGACAGTTCAGAGCTAGACCTTTTTAGTCCAAACTGCAGGATCTGGACAGCCTAAAACGGTCATTTTGAAAACACTGCAACAGCTGCATCCATGCCTGCTATGGCAGCTCCCTGAAGAGCTGACTGTTTCTGAGGGAGTGTGGACTAAGGGTTACTGTCACCTTGCCGGGTGCTACTTCTGTGAAGAAGGGATAAATTCACATTCTAAGACATGACAGCAGAGACTGGACCCTAGTGATGCCCAGACGAGCTAATTATGGACATGCACTTCAAATACAGTATTTTGATAACTGCTCATCTAACTGCTCTTAACAGGGTGTGTAACAGGTAAAAAGAGGCAGTTCTTTTACTGGTTTTAAAATATACTTTGGTTTCATTTTTAAAAAATGCAAGGAAGGAGGTAAAGTTACCTGCTTTAAGCTCTAAATAGAGAAGAAAGGATAACCATGCATGCAACATTTATGGCAAGAAAAAGCTACCAAACACTGTCTCAGATGTCTCTCGCAAGCTGGAACTGGCATGGCAAAATTTCCGCTTCTCGGCTTGCAGAAACTATTCAGTGTGGTATTTCAAGCAAGAAACAATTAAAAACAAGAACCCCACAAATGGCTGTTCAGGTTCCTCATGCAAGATACCTTTCAATGCATTTAGTTATTCAATCCATTGTATTCAGCTGTAATTGGAAAAATTTAAAACTACATTCAGTTTTCCTGTAATGCGTGGTCAGCAACAAAACCCACTCATGCTTCTTATCTGGCTCTGCTGAGCAGTGCAGTGAGCAGACAAAGGAACTGTTCCCTATACCTCAGGAGTTTGGTACTCTGGCTTTACAGAAATTAACTTCCTTATGATTACTTCTAGATTTTTAAGACTTGGGAGGCAGCATTTGAAAGAAAAGTAATTCTAAGATATTTATCTTTATTCTGTCTTAAAAACTAGGAGAAGCACTTCCATCTAATATTGCAATTTAACAAAGAGATAAAGCAGCAAAACTTCCCCTGTGGTTGTGAAAGTAAAATAACGATCATGGACAGACAGAGTGATCACCCACATGAGTCTAACAGGAAGATGGAAGAAAAGAGACTGCTTTACTAAGTCTCTGCTTCCAAAGGGTTTCCCTCATGCTCAGATGAAAACCTCACCAAAACAAAAGCAGCCATGCCTTGTCAGTAAAAAAAATGATAAGTAATTTATATTAATGCCAAATCATTGTTTTCTGTGATTGGAAAAAAAATATGAGGAAAACAACAGCAAATAAAAAAAATTACATTTTACATCTTTTACAAAAATACTTTATGGTACACTCAGAAATATGCTGTATTTCAGGAATGTTATGAGTTTACTTATGAAATTTCATTAGGCTAATGAGCTACTTAATTTCTGAAGAAGAAAAAAAGAGAGACAACCTTACTGTTTGTGTGGGCTACTGGATTACATTTGAAGATTCCAAATACCATTACTGCCTTTATGGTAGTTCACTAGATAAAAAAAAAGCCTCAAAGTCTCTGGTTGAATGTTTTGCCAGTAAAAGATTGGCACCATCTACAACCAAGACAAGACTGTGTTTGGTGATTTCTTGGAGTGAGTCAGAGAAACAAAGGACTGTGTCATTCTTAATGTATTACGTGACTCATACACACAGCAAGATTCTGCTACTCAACTTTTTAAATCAAACTTAATATTAGAAGAAATCTTGGGGAGTGAACTTCAAAGCAGCTATATGCACCAAGTAGCACACAGTGTTAGCAGGAATACTTCTGCTGCTCTATGACATATTTGGTTTGGTGGCTGGCAAAAGCATGCAGTAATAGCTTTTCACAGAAAGTTTATTTTGCTTCTTCTGAGCACTGAGATTTCTACTAGGCAGCACAAAACATTTAAATAATCTCTAACTTATACAGCAGTAAGAGAAATTAAATCTATATACTATCTATAATTTAGGGAAAGAAGCAAGTTCTTATTTACTGGATGACATCCAGTCATGATTCCACTTGAGACCACTTCCCTTAGGAGTTATAAAATGCAGGCAAACCACTGATAGGTTACACAATTCACAAACATAAATTTAATAGAGAAAAGAAACTGAAAAAAACCAAACATAGTAGACCACATTAATTTCTAACTCTCATACATCCCAAGTGCCCTAGATCAAGAAAGGCTGGTTCAGCAAAAGGTGTACAGCACATCCGGGTTTAGTTCTGCACAGAATGCCTGAGCCCCCACAAGGGCTTCAAATGAGCTGGTGAGGATGTCAACAGATTTCCAGGACATGCATGAGAAACAGCTTTTCTCACCTCTAGTCTGGAACAGACAGACATGAGCACTGACAGAACAGGCTGCCACTCTCCAGTCAGCCCAAAGTGGCCACGCTAAGGTGACAACATTGTCTTCAGCACGTTGCTCAGAAGTGCAATGGTAAAGCTTGGCCAAGCAGGTGTCCTAGGGAAAGCTGAAACACCACAAGGCTTTTTGTTGGGTAGCCAAGTAACGTATTTTGTTAAAATAGAACTGGACTCTGAAATGAGAATGCCTTCTAATATTTGCTATGAAAAATTCAATTTTCAGTAATCCTGAAAAAATTCAGTTCTGACAAAAAAAAGCACAAGAAGATCTGTATCTGAGCTAGCAAGTGCGGCAGAATTTGGAACTTTTGGTGAAAGATCATATTTTATCTCTGACATCATCTAGCTGAATACCACGACCAGAGTTCTGAAAAGCAAGCTATGCTTTCAAGTTATTTTCAAACACAGACACATGAATGGATTTTCAAAGAATGTATAAATAGCTGTGTCTAAAACTTTACACATCGAACCTGACACATCTAAGTATCACAAGTTGCTTTTGAACCTCTTAGCCTGTAAAGACACAGTAAAATGCAAGTATCACTTATCAAAGTACTTTAAAACTTTTAATAAATTATTATTCATAAAAAAAACTAATGTCTGCATCAAAAATAAAAACAAAAATCTGGGTTACTGCTGTGCTATTAAACACTTTGCATAGTTAACCAAAGTTCTGAACACTAATGCCTTTATAAAACATTTATAGGAACAAAGACTCCACCATCAGGACAAATGCAGACCGAGTGCCAGCAAAACTCCTGAAATGTAACAACTGCCAAAGGGCAGAGACAAGGCAATGGACAAGGCACCAGCGTGATCCCTGAATTTTAAAGTTATGCTTTCACGACTATATCAGAATGTGATGTGTTAATTTTAATAGAGAGCATTTCACAAAGATTGTAAGCCACACAAAACCACTTCAATGTTTGTGAATACATTTAAGTCTGAGAGCTAAAATTGTTGTGTTATAGATAACAAAAAGATACTTCAAAAAATCTATACAACATAGCCCATTCTATTTTCTTAATGCTGTTTCAACAATTTTTGGCAAATGCTTCTAAAGAAAACCTCTGTCAATTAAATCACTGTGAAACCAGAATAAAATAACAAATGCAACAAACTAACAGCACTCTACTATGTGAGGTCCTGAGAATGAAAAAAAATATTAATTTTCAACGTAAAAGATCTTATTTGTGGGGGACCCTGGGGGGGGTCATGGTTGCAAACTTATTACAGAAGCACAGAAATGATGGAAACAAAGACTTTGCAAGACTTACTGCAGAACTGCAGCTCTGCAGTATTCTTTTATGGCCATCAGTCTGTGCACTTTTAAGTCTGGAGATCCCTCTCTCATCATCCTTCTTAAGTCTTATTTAATTTCGTTTATTGTGGACTGCAGTCAATACCCTCAAACTAGACAGGATGTAGCAAGTCCCTAATGATCTGTGAGTCTAAACGCAGCAAAGCAAACAGTGCTCACATGAGCTACTCAACTTGAATCTGGAACAGAGACATATTTACTCAACAGCATCAGCGTGATTTCCCAGTAATCTCCTGAAATTACTGAAGGCATTTTCCCTGAGGCTTTTACAGAGGCAACAGAAAAGCACAGGTTAAAATTTCTACAAACCAAATAAACACATACCTTCAAAAGGAAACTCAGTTTGATTTAATTAGGAATTACATCTAACATTCTCCCATTCATTCCACTACATGCAAAAATATCCAGAAACTCTTTACTTTTAAGTAAATCTGCAGCTGTAAACCATGTCAGATTTCCAGTAAATTGGGCAATTGTCACGGTGGGCTGCAAGTCAGTTTCCTGAGATACCATCCTGGTTTAACAGCATGTTCATCTATCTGCTTAATGCTTTGAAATGGACTAAAATAAGTATGCGAGTTGATCGTGTTCTGAATTTGCTGTTTCATTTTGTTTTCAATTATAACAGCATCAGGAGATCTGGCATTTATCCACTGTCTTTCATCAATAAAACCTTCTTCCATCAGTAAGACACCTGTAACAATTTAAGTGTCTTCAATATCCTAAATCCCAGTTAGGCAAAATATGTTAACACACACTGGCATTCTGAGCACAAGCATTGGCACTGAAGTTAGGTATTATTATTAAAATACCCTGCTGAACTGCAAGGCCAGCAATGAATATTCTTTATGACAGATGAAAACAATCTTCTCAAATATGGTTTCCCTTTTTCTTCCACCAGACCTGTTTTGACTAAAGACAAGAACAGAATTAAAGTAATCTCTCCTTCTCCCCTTTCTGCTTTGGGTATTTTTTTGGCCTTACTATTCATAAACTTACTCTGAGTGGCAGCATTGTATGCACAATTCTACAAAAAGAGCATCATTAAAAAGGCTGTCTTCTGTGGGTATTACCTGAAAATCCAATTTTTGCCATTTTACAAGTTTAAATTAATGACTGCATTCCTTTACCAAGCACTAGTGGTTTTTTATTTCAGTTAAAAGCACACATTTTTACTTTTTGTTTTTGAAAAAGGAGAAAGCTACTCTATTTACGTTTTGTTTTGTTCCTAAAAACAAAGTCTAAATGTTAGTATTTGTTCCCATTCTGCTATTTATTTTCATTTCTTCATATTTGTCTTTTCAATTAACCATGGTCTAATGCATTAAATAAAACACGCTTCTGAGAAATGGAACTGTGAACATTATAGGGTTATTATTCTTTTGCTTTTAGACTGCCATAATAATAAATAATTACTAGTGCCATAAAGTTTAAGATCAATCCCAAAATCAGATTCTGGGTTTCCTTTCATTAAACAGGATGTACCAAGTCTCAAATTTTCTTGTGGAATAATGAGATTAGAAATCAAAAGGTAATGTCTGCCCATTAGTATAATATTTTCGAATATACCAGGGATGAAGTATTAAAGAGAATGTTAGAAATCACATGTAAATGCCCAAGGAAAACATGCAGAATTCTAGTAGTGTTCAGGAGAATAAATCTACAGTTAAATCTGGATAGTATTAGGGGTCATGTTGGCTAACGACTATAATTAAAATGTACTTCAGCATTATACTGATTTAGGATACCTGTCCACCATTGTGAAATTTTAATGTATATTTGTGCTATAAATATGCAGTACAGATGCTATTACTTCTGTCTAGAGGTAAACAAAACATGGGTTAACATGAGAGAAATCTTACAGGAGACACAGAACCAAAAACAAATGCCCGTACTAAAACACAGTGATTATCCACTTGGATACAGTGTCATAACACTCATGAAATTTTTTTATTTCTTATAATTTCCTTCTTTTTTCTTAAAGTGAAAAAATACTTGTTCATATAAACATTCCCTTGCACTCCATGTCCCAGTTGTCCCAGGTCCCTCAGAAAGGGTACTGTAGGATCTCTGCAGCACTAATTCAGCAGACAATGCAGTGATGCTCTGCTGATTACATCTCATAAAAAAAAGGCACTTCCCTCACACACAGCTAGGGCAAGGTGTCAAACTCCCTGTCACAATAGCTAAATAATGGTCTTATTTGGTTTCTCTACATCCAAAACATTTTCAGTTCTGTTGGGTCTGTTTTGCTGCCTTGTGCAGACCACAGCTCTGTACTTCCAGCAAGTTTAGCAAACAGGTAAAAGTACATAAAAGCAGCTTTTTGCCTTTCAACGGTGCAATATTCTATTGCAGTATAACGCACAGGAGCCAAATGAACCCTCTGTGGTTATTAGCCACCTAATGTTGTAAAAATATTGCTATGACATTTTGTCTGGTTGACCATCTTAAAGGTTAATTCTGTTTCCTATTTGAAATTTTCCTCTAGGTGAGCCATTCCATGCACTTCCTATTTACTGATTCCAAACAACCCCCAAACTGTTTCATTGCTCACTCTCACTGTTAAGAACATATTGACTGGCTGCCTGCTCTGCTGTTTAATTCATTTATTCTGAGAGTCAGGCATGAAGACAGAATTTTAAATGTGACATTTGCAGGCTGTTGGGTCATTTCAAGCTCTGACAACACCAGGGAGTTCCTGACATACAAACTGGTCCTGATTTTCAATCTTCCATGTTCTGAACACATCAGAGATTCTTCCCAAAGGTGCAGATTTCAGCCAAAAGTTTTAAAATCCCTTGTGTTTACATTTTGCAGAAAAGACTTGTACACTTTAAAGTTTTAAAATAAAGCTTATGTTTCCTTTAAAGTAAAACCAGCACTGCCTGCAGCGTGTAACTAAACTGCTTAAAAACACTGATCACTGATTGACAAAGGTATTTGGAAAGATCTACCACCATAGTTCATACTAATAAAGTTGTTTACAAATTCTGCTACGGGACTTAGTGGACTTTTATTTGTTCTTGTTGATCTTTATGCATTCAAAACCAGCTCAGTCTTAAACCACAGCTTTGTCTTACACAGTCTATATGGCTTATTGCTACTCTGACCAAAACCAATTCCCAGTTTTCAGTTTGGAAGTTTTCCTTATCTCAAGGCACTGAATGGACTGTACCATTTTGTCTCCCATGATGAACTGTCATTATCTTCCCCAATCTTCGAGTCAATTTTTCAGAGTACACCTGATTACCTGAAAGATTTCATACTGCCAAGGTACCTTTAGGTAATCTGACCTGTTTGGTCTTGTTCCTGAAGCAGGACTCACATCTATGAAGTTTAAAAATTATTTATTTTATTCTGAGAACATTCCAAATGACTGCAACAGAGTTGCAGAGGTCATTTTGCTTTCTTTAAAGCACTCCCAAAAAGGGAGATGCTAAGTCTCAATACTCATGTCAGACAGTATATCAGAAGTTTTATGTATGTTATTTGGCCATAAGCTTTTCCACACAATAGGCAGAGTCCTCTGTGGCTAACAGCAAAGAATGAGGAGACACATGAATGCAGTTTGGGTATCTATCTACCAGCAGGATGGATTGAAAATCAGACCTTGAACTTTGAGAAAAGAGCAAGAAGGGAGTACAGAATCTTCTGCACAAAAAAGATCCCTTCCTCTTCTTGCCATAAATTAGGGAGGGGGAGACATGCTACAATAACAACTGTAGCCTTCTATTCAATCCCGGTTCATATGTTCACATCATCCCTCATTTGTTTATTTAAATCAAAAATAAAAGTATTGCTTTTACATAAAGACACAGTAAGAAGGCACAATCTAGGAAAAAGTATCAACCTGTTTTTTTAATTTATTTATTGTGCAAAGCAAAAACTAAACAAAACACCCTGTGCAAAGCAGAAAGTAAGATGACATTGCTATAGTTAGAAATAAAAATGGTGTTAATTCAGAACTGTATTAGGAGGAGAGATTGTTTTCCCTGCTCAACTCATCATGACAATTATTCCACAATAATGATTACGTACTTCGGCTGCTTTTTCAGGAGGTGGAATATGATTTAGGTCAAGATGCAAATGCAAAGGAATTAATGGATTTTTTTTTCTTTTCTACCAGTATCACAAAATTCTAACAACAAGCTCTGAAGTGTTAACTGTGTCATACAGCAAGCATCTTTCGTTGCCATGTTCAGAATAAGACTTTTATAATTTAATAGTTGTCATCTGAACAAGAGTACCTTGTTTGTACATACTTCCAGCATAAGCATATGAATTCTGTGTGACCTAGAAATGCAGTTTAAGTATTACAGATGTTCTTTATTTTCAAAGAAACGTTTAAAATAGAAATACATACCTGGTGTATTATCTGAGCTACAGGAAGTTGTTCAGCATATTTTAATGGTTCTGTAGCCAGCTCATCCTCTGGAAACCTGCAAAGAAATTCAGTTCATGTTTATCAAAGTTAGTACAATGTCTACCATATTAAATTACTGAAATTGAGAGATTCAGGAATATTTTACTTAAGATGAAGAAGAAGTGTATTTTGTAACAGTAATGGAATAAATTTCTTACAAAGTTGAGTGAAAGAATAAATTTATAGTAAACAGAAATATGCGTAACACTGTGGATTTTTTCCCCGACATAAAGCACAAATTTACCAGGAGAAACCTAAGAAAACCTCTACATTTAGTTTCAGGTGAGCAAAGCACTGGTGAAACCTGGACTGAAATCCCCAGGAAAAAAACCCTTATGTTTTTACAGAGCAGATTCAGCCCTGTTAACAATACAAGCTTCTTCACTCAATCCTGCCAACATAATTCAAATATGACCATCTCAAACGGTAAGAGGGATTATTCACCATTTTCCATTTTTGCTGCAAGGGCCATCAGTGTTTAGATGTGGTAGAAGTTCAACACCACAAATATTTGTTCATTTGCTAGCACAGTAGGTAGTGTGCACTACTGGTTACCAAAAAGCAAAAAAAAAGAAAAAAAAATGTGAAAAAAAGAATACTTCACAAAGATTATGCATCATAACACTTTAAATTTTGAATAAACTGTATTTGCAGTTGAAAAATCAGAATCCATAAGCAGGCTCTTAAAAGAATATTTAAATGATAGTAAATTAATATGAAAGCATGTTTTAAACTCTTCAACCATAGTGCTTTCATCTACTGGAACTGCACAGCATGTGTTACATTTTCAAAGTATCACTCACGTTTTTCATCAGCCATTCCTCTATCTTTCTGAAGAGTTTGGAATACAGCAATTTGAGTAATGCGACAAGAAATGAACGGGGCCGGGGGGGGGAATCTCAATAAAAACAAGACTTTTAACTAAAGTTAAAGCAGAATTATTTTCCGACAAAAACTGGGGCCAAGACATTATTTTCCAGGTTCAAGTTACTACCTTATACCCCCTCTAGTAAAAAATGATACATACTTGCTGGGTTAATTTACCTGCAGACCAGCTGCCAGGTAAGAACCAGAAACTGTAGGCTTAGTCTCTGAGAGTCAACAGGCTGGGGTAAAAAAGAGTTACTGCACAACTCTTCCCTTTTCTACTGCTGAATTTCAGCTATAGTTCAAAAGGCTTTAAGCTCCAAATAAGAGCCTGAATATCCAGAAATCTGTAATGAACAGAGTATGAAAGTCTTACTGTATAAGAAATTTAAAAGCAGAGAACAAAAGAAACACAGCAATACTTCAAAGGTCATAATGACAGCCTGCCTAGAACTGTTTAATGTGCTTAAGAAAAATGAAGGAAGCATGCTCTGAACTACTGAAGCTGGTCCACGGATAGAGCTCATTTACTGATGAGGCTTTTAGAGGTTTTGGATTACTATGACAATGATGAATTTGTACTTTCAACATGAAACATACTGCTCTTACAGTGCAACACAACCAACAGAGCTTAGAGTGGGCTCAGCAACTCCACTACAGTGTACAGAAGGAACCTTTCCACTTGTTTCCCTCCTACTTTTTATCATTTGTCCTGACTGGCAAACATACCACAGTCAGTGTGAATTGGAGATTACTTCTGTTCTACCGGGAACCTGTTAGCTGACACAACACCTTGATTTATGGGTACCAGCTACATAAACCCATTTTTTAGCCATAGTTCTAGATATGAAACAACTGTACACACAACACAATATTCATCAATATCTTGAGCATTCATCTCTACAGTCTTTACAGGTACACTGACAATCTGGATAAAACAGTAACTCAAATCCCCAAATTAAACACTTAAAGCTTCAGGTAACAGCTAAAGTTACTATAATCTGAATGCTAGCAGAAATAAAAGAGAAGCATGTCTGTCTGTGCTATCAAGGACCTTGTATATTTGGCAATACTTTCTGTCTAGATAGAATCAGCATTCCCTTGTATAGTCAAACACCCTCCTTATCAACTGTCAAAAAAAAGACCTTTCTTCAAATGTCAAAGGATTAAAAAAGATAAAGCAAAATGATCGAGATAATTTTAAGCCTTACCAAGCTTAACTAAATAAAAATAGGGAGGGGAGAATAGCATAAACACATATTTTAAAGCAATTAGATTTAAATTGAAATTAGGCTGATAAGAACCTTTCAACATCAAGACATTTTGTTTTAATTTATTTTCTGAAAAAAAGTCAAGACACATGAACTATGCTACATTTCATATATAAATAAATTGTAAGATACATATTATGTAAATACACATTATAATATATTTACATACACATGCCCACATTTGTTTATATACCCACACTCTAATCTGTCTACACACACAGGTATTTTGGGAGAAAAGTTCAGAACTATTCTCTCAAAATTTCTGCTTAAATGCCATGAAATTTTTGCATATACACTCAGGGATGCACTAGCTGTCAAGTCTACAAAAGAGTTTTGATTCTTCTCTCCTACAGATAAGCCTCCTCAACTGGATGAGCATGTACCTCAATCTTTTATACGAAACCTGTACAAATTAAAGCACGGAAGATCAAAACTCTTGGCAGAAAAGCTCTATGATATATATTGCCCAACTACATCCTCAACCTGGGGCAAGTAATTTGCAAGCTAGCAGGTAGAATAAAGCAGTGTATCAGTAAACTTTGGGCATTTGACGTTACCAAACAAAGTGCAAGAATAACTCACAGTAAATGACCTGTGCAGATCTGACAAAAATAGTATAGTTTTCATTATTATGATACTGTAGAGACATCATCTAAAGCCACTGTATGGCAATTTGTCCAGTGAAAGAACATCCTCAGATGTTCCAACACTCAGATCCATCCGAGCACATACATGACTCACCATGGTTTTCCATCTCTTGTCTTTGATCAACTACCAGAATATTTCCACACATTTTTCAAGCATTATTCTCATATGCTTCCGCTCGTGGTTCCAACCAAGAGTCAGAGATGAAGTGTTATTATATTCACTGTTCATAGCTATTCACACAGTGGAAAATTAAAAGCATCTCATAGTGATGTCCTTTTAAGCTAAAAAGAGGAATTATCCTTAGAAGTTATCTTGTATTTAAAGCAAAGTAAAAATTTTGTTAGAACAAACAGCTTTGGCTGATATTTCTAATTTTCCTATCAAGTGAGATAGTAATCTTTCTGATTTTCCTATCAATTACCTGTGGCAGAAGTAGAACTTTATGATAGAAGTATCTTCCAGGCCTCAGTATAACTACATCAGTTAGACATACCACTTTCAGTATTCATTTTAACAGATATAAGCAATATAAATTACTTGAAGAGAATTACACTACTATGAAGGCTCCATAAATCTCATTTTCATTTTTCAGAGCAAAGACCAGTTTAATGGTCTAATCATTTGTATTACAGGTATAAGACAACTTTCCATTTCAATTCTTTTATCTTACCAACACAACCCACTGTCCAGTCATTCCTCCTAACAAAGGTGAAAACTGGATGATGCAACAATAAATTGCTATCCTTAAACAGCACTGAGGATGAAACACTGCACACAGGCGGCTTTCATGAAGCAGCATCCATCCTGAATGCTCCAAGAACAGGAGTAAAGTCAATATTTGTCTGTCCTGAGAAAAGGCAAGAAATGGCTACTGGATCATAAAACCCACTGCAAGTGGGCAAAAAACTGTACTTTAACCCAGTTTTTAAATAAGAACAGAGACAGCTCACTGCCAGTAAGATCAAACAACAATATATTCAAAGCAGGAGCTGAATTCAAAACTGGCTACTCTAGGCACGTGTTATGTCTTGAACAACGCACAAACATTCTCCAGGAGAACAAGCTGAGATGAGCCAAAAAGGCAACAGGGACTGTAATAACAATGAAACACCACCTGACTGCAACACCTTACATCAGCTTGTCTAGTTCATAAGCATAGAAGCAGCTTCATACTCTGTCCTTAAGAAAGTTACATTGGGTAGCTTTGCTACGGATCAAAGAAATCCCCCATCAGGGCAGTTGGTACCAAGGAGAACGAAACCTGCTGCAAAACTGGTACGTCACTTTTCACTAGCCCTAAGATTAGTACCCACTAACAATGGGTTCCTAGACTGGCAGAATTACCCGTGAAAGGCAGGCCTCTCCAAAGAAGCATAAGGGAAAGGAAAGCCATGACTAGAGACAAGAAAAAGGTCAACACAGATGATGTTTTACTTCCTCCTCTTTTGTAGGGTGGAAGAAGATTTCCTCCACTACAACCCTCCCGATTTCATCTCTCCCTTTCACAGAGGGATACAAGTAAATTGGTTACTCTTTCCGGATGTCTGGGGTGGCATTCACTTTTGCTCAAAACTAGTTATGTCAGAAAAAAAAATCCAAATACAAAAAACATCTCAGAAGATGAAATTTGTGCTCAAATCACATGTGGCAATTTGAGGCTGTAATTTCACAAAATTAGCTGGCCTCACCATGTTTAGTTCATTTATATTTGACACTTAAACCTTTATAAAATGAAGGACTAATTTGTTGTAATACAGATTTCTTTGTTTGTTTAATTTCTTTCAAAACAATTCTATTACAGAAACAAAAGTCATTTTTCATTAATTAATTTTCCAGTAAGAAACAGTCCTTTCTGTCTCAGTTGAGTATGACAGCAGAGTGCTACCAACAGTGTCGAAG
This sequence comes from Campylorhamphus procurvoides, assembly GCA_013396655.1. Lineage (NCBI taxonomy): Eukaryota > Metazoa > Chordata > Aves > Passeriformes > Dendrocolaptidae > Campylorhamphus > Campylorhamphus procurvoides. Next base: position 454,415 of record WBMV01000695.1, on the reverse strand, counting down.
CGAGCTAACACAGTGGTATATCAGCATATACAGCATCACGCCTGACAGCTGGTAATACAAAGCATAAGGAGATCTTGATTTTCAGGGAGAAGACTAGAAAAAGCCACAGAATCAGAAGAGAAGTGGAAGCAGCAAGAGATAGCAGAATAGGAGAATCTTGAAAAATTCCATTTAAAAGTTATTTTTATACTGCCACTGTGACTGCTCTTAGATGAAGGAAAGTGAGCATGGAAAAGAAATGTGGAAAGTGAATCTAAATCCAGTAAAATGTCTCATGATATTTAGTGAAATATCTTATTATTTATATTTGCACGCTCGCTCTGATAGGAAAAATCCTGTGAAAGTCAATGTGTGCTAAAATAAAAATCCTAGCATCAGGAGGTGGTGCATTCTGCCAGAAGTGCTAACCCAGCCCATGGTTAGCTATATTAGATATATTTTATCTCATGCAAGTATTATAAAAATACAGGGGGGAAAAAAGAGCAATGTGATCACCAACTGGATTACTCATGGCAGAAGTGGGCTGTTAAGACACTCGAGACAGAAAAGTCTAGGTAACATAACACCTGTCTCCTGGCAAATACAAACATTCATTACAGCAGGCACCAGGACTAAAACTAAAACTTCTTCCTTCTTATATAGTATCTAGATTTGATATTACGGACAGTTCACACAATTTTATGCGTATGACCCACACACAGGTAATACTGCACCTCTTTTAAAACTATTGTTCCCTGATGATAAGTCCTAATAAGTAACCATATATCCTGGAAACTATACAAAATGAAAGTCAAGAGTGTGAACTGGGTAAAAAAGGCTATCAGAGACAAAAAGCATCATGGAAAAGGCATTTGGGAATCACCATCTTTATTTGCTCTGGATGTAAACTACTTGTACTACTGAAGTGCTGCCTGGGTTGTTTGAGACATCATCTCTGATTGTGAATGAAAATACTGGAATGGGTTGTCCCACTTCTAGAAGTAGCTCAAAGTAAAAAGAGTGCAACTGATCAGATAGTCACCATGAGGCCAAAGGATGCAAATAACACAGCAGTGGCCTAAATCAGACACCCAAGACTGAAAGGCTGAAATTCTTAATCTAAACCTGTATATACCACTGATAGCTTTATTGACTGTAAATACAGGAACACGCATCTGGCAATTAAAAAAATATCAGAGCTTTATGCACCACATCAGAAAAAGTAATTACCTTTCCTATTAAAGGGAGGCTAAAACGGGCTATGTTGGGTTTGAGTGAATAGTTTTTAAAACCGGCCGTTGAGAAATTTATCTAGCATATCCATAGTACAGAATATTAAGAATCAGACCATGGATTAATGCCTGATAATACATCTATCTGCTAAATCCTAATTTCGCACGTATTTAAAAATTGTGTATATTTAAACAACAGAAGCACTAATGATTCAAGCCAGTGCTTGAAAAGGTGAGACTGTGGTTAACTCTTCTCTTGCCTCAAAAGTTTGCTCATCAATACTTTTCTTATGTTTATAAGGGAATGCAAGATATGCTTATACATGTTTACCACATGGATAGTCAGAAAGAAGAGAAGCAAATACCTGAGAGCATCCTCGTTCCAGGGAAGTTCCGCACACTGTCCCCTTAATGGCACAGTTTCTTCAGTTAAAGAGGTCAATAAAAGCCTTTCAGATACTTCAGAAAAAATCCAGTGTACGTTTTGTTGATGTAACCACCCCTAACACTAACCATAAATCTAACCCTAACCCTAGCCCTAACCCTAAAAACCACTAACCCAAAAAACCACTACCCCTAGTAACCGTTACGCATAATTAACACTATTGCTAGTAAGCACTACCACTAATGAACACAACCACATATTTCCCTTAACCCTAACAGTAATCTATCCCTAAAACCCACTAATCCTAATTAATTCTACTCCTCATTACTGCTACCACTAATTACGATTATCACCAATTACCATTACTGCTAATAACCACTACGACTAATGAACAAAACCATGTATTACCCTTACCCCAACACTAACCCTAACCCTAAAAACCACTATCCCTAATTCTGACTATCCCAATAACCACTACCACTAATTACCACTGCTGCTAATAACTACTACCACTATTGAACACAACCACATATTTCGCTTAACCCTAACACTAACCATAAACCTAACCCTAACGCTAGCCCTAACCCTAAAACCCACTAATCCAACCACTACCCCTAATTACCACTACCACTAATTACCACTACAGCTAATAACCACTACCACGTGCTCTGGTGAGTGTGAATGTCTCCCTCTAAAGACCTAATATCAGAAACAACTTCATTTCCTGCCATTGTACTGAGCTCTGGTAAGCTGGACAGCTGGCAGTGTACCTTGGGAGACCTTCCAGGGCTGTCCACAGAATGCTAATACGTGTCTTTTGCAGTTCATTGCTGTGCAGTCTGAAAGTCATGTCTTTGAACAGTTAAGCAATTAGTGCACCTTCAAAGATGAGAAGAGGAGAGAGCTGTGTCTGCAACAGAAATGTCCAGGCATTTCACAGGTACAGCCAAGGACACTGAGATTCTCCTCCACAAATGTGCACCCTCATCCACTTGCAGTACCTACTGCAGCACATGATAGACTATCAAAAGTGGCTTCAAAAGAGGATTGCACAAAAATGAAGATACAATATGGAGATAAAGGAAAAAATAAATTGACAGCAAAAATATATTTGATGTGATAAAAAACTAAATGTCAGAGACAATCAGTTTTATAATTACTTGAAGAAGGAAGCTACTGACTTGTATTGCAAAGAAAAATTAACTTTACTTCAGCATGCTGGTCTTTACAGAGAGATATTTCTGTGGAATAAAGCAGTAAAGCATCTTACAGTTTAGAAATGCAAAATACTTACTGTAATCTGGTAATTTCTTTTCAAATAAATGTGAAAGACTTTGACCCAAACTAGTCATACAGACCTATTTCAGTTTAAAAAACACCTTATGTCTCTGAATGCGCAGTGCTTTCTGTTGGACCCGATCATGTAACGGTCTTCTGTTGTTCCCAGAGTTTGCCAGACACATTGAGTTATAATCTGTTGCTTCATAAACTGGATAAAATCTGAGTGCAACCAGTATTTCCTCTGCCTTTCTGTGATCCACACATAATTTCTTATCTGAGGAATTTCAGGTGACATCAGGCTACATATTCTTAATCATCTGAAGATCCTAAAAAGAGGTAATAGAAGTGTGTATAGTATGCTTTAAACACAGGTTGACCAATAATGTCTCTCTTTTCTAGTCAATGACTTTTGTCAAAATATGTTTAGTTGCTGAAGGTACTCTCTGTTCTGCCTGGTCCTATTTTTATACTGAGGCAAGACACAGGGTAGAAATTAAAAAGAATATTAGCTTAAGTAAGCAGAACTGACTTTGCTACTACTGGAAAAACACATGACCTGTAGGGCCTCATTTTGTTATCTCAACTATTCCACATTTTAGGTAAATTAGAAAATCTCTTTTGAATTCATTTAGAACTTCCACATGACAATGCTGCTGAAGCACAAAATGCTAATCAAAAGTTGGAGATTAAAAGACCCGCTAAGTCTCTCTTCTATCGCTAAAAACACCATTTGAGTCCACTGCTAAAAGTAGGTACTCATCACTTACTGCTAATTCATTCTCACAACAGGCAGGCTTTGGTGGTGGGTTGGGGAAGAGAACAAGTTTCTCCATCAGATTTTCCAAACTTGAGGCGTGTTTATACAGACAAGTCAAGCAACATCAGGAGTTTCTACTGATGGTCCATACCAGTCAGAAGAGAATATTGCCCACCTCACTGAGCAAACGTTCAACCTAGTTTGAAGTGCATGTGTGCTGTATCTAAGAACTGAGGTTGCAAAATTCCCCTTTGAATCCAGTCCCTCCTAATTGCAGGGGAAAATGTTTCCAAGAGTAGTTAAAAACCACACAGGCTATTATCACTCTATAACTAGTTGTCTAGAAACCCACGACTGAATTTCACAGAAACCTCAAAGAAAAAAATCAAATCCTCCCAAGCCACTACCTCACCCAGGCAGTTTAAATATTGCTACCAGTACATGTTGAAATTACACTTTCAGCTGGATAAAGCAAGCTTGTTCATTTTTCACAACTGAAAGTTTATCAGCAGTACCTGATCTTTACATAGACCAATTCAACACCACCTGGCCAGTTCAACAAAAGTCAGAAAAATCAGCAGGAAGGTATTTTTCACTTGAAGAACTAACACAGGAATGTGCCAGGATAGCAACTCCATTATTTAGTGTCCAAAATTAGTCTTCATAGCAAAGCTCATATTTGTTTAATACTACTGTTCCTTTCCTGCAATTATTCAAACTAAACAACGTATCTGCATTGGTTTGTATTGTTACACTTTTCAACAAACACCTTCTAAAAATCCTGTAATACAAACATTTTAAGCCCCAGTATTTCTACACCCACAGTACATACTTCTATTTTTTTAGTTCATGAGTCACGTAATGTCCCATCCAGCTACAATTTCTCATGAGACTGCTTAGTTTCACTACAAGAATCTGTCAAAGTAGCAGATTCTGTTTTCTCCTGTTCTCTGCCCAGAAACATTCTCAGACCTTCTAGCTTACCCCCACCATTTCAAGCTTCCTACTTGGCTTTTTTGACCCTTTACTCCAATTAATCAATGGAGATAACCACACAGAATTACAGAGATCTTGTTTCTAAGGACTTCTGGAGACCATGCAGTCCAACCTTCAAACACCAGACCCGATCAGCCATGGCCTTGTCTAGCTGAATCTCCACAACTCCACAATCTCTCTCTGTAATGCGCTGTAGTGCTACTTAACCCTCTTTGCAAACATTTCTCCTAACATAGAACCTGAACCCCTGAAGCCACAACCTACAGCCTACTCTTGTAAGAGTTTACCTTAACCACCTCTGTAACTACATTCCTAACAGTTGCAGCCTATTACATTTCCATTTCCTAAGGGTTAGCAAGCCCAGACCTCTCAACCACCTCTTGCAGGATGTGTGCTCTAGACCCCGACCATCTTGGCAACACCTCTCCACCATTTCACCATCTTTCTTGAAGAGGAAGGCCAAATGCCAGACACAGTATTCCAGGTGGGGCTTCATCAGTATCAATATTGCTCAATTGCTAATCACACTCCACCTTGTGCAGCTCAGTAGGCAGCTTGCATTATTGATGATAACAGAACTGTGTTGGTTCCTATTCAACCTGGTGTCCATCACGACCTCCAGATCCTTTACAGCACAGCTGCTAATCAGCCTGCCAGCTTCCAGCCCCTACTGTGAGGACATTACAAGGGAAGACACCAATTCAACTTCTATCTACAAATCTATAGAACATACATTGGTACCATTAATAGACTCAGATTTCCTTGAAACATGCAATACCCTAGGCACTCAGGAAATTAATCATAAAAATTATAGTTCTGGGCTTTTGAGAAATGGTTTACTGTGCAATCAAGTCTCTCCTGAATACTAGATGCTGCTTTTGATCTTTTTTGATACAACATGATCAGTAATACATTTCCATAAAGCAGACAACCAAGATACACCAAGAATTGCAGAACACTATACCACAAAACTTAATCGCCCCTCTTTTACCATGGCTTTTCTCCTCTGCAGCCAATTCCAAAAGCCCTAAGAGCGGTCATAGCAGGCAGAACTGAGTAGCATTCCAATCAGCCAGCAGTAAATGTCTTAGTTCTCCTGTCAATGCATTTACCTAGGTAACATTATATTGCTAAGCACATTAGAAGGGCTTTTCTTCACAGAAAGCTGCACAGCATGTATGCAGCTCTTAAGCTTTTTATCAGTCTTATCTTCTTGGCTGTGGTTTTCTGTTATTTATAGATGACTTGTGCACTACTTTTGTCTGTATTCTCATTTTGTTTGTTCTTGTTAATAGCAGATGAAACTTATAGTTCAAATACAAACACTTAGATCATATTCTCTGAGGCCAAAGTACTGCAGGTTACTGAATCTGCTGATGTTGAACAATGAATCTATTCATGTTTGACCCTCTAAAGCAGTCAGTGGTTTTGTGTTTTTTTTTCATTTTATTACTTTATGGTCTGCCTTTCTGTTCTCATTTCATAGTATTAGAACCAGAAGGGACTCATCTCCTGTCTACCACACAGGATTAACCAGATTGTAGATTAACCAGAGTGTTATATAGTAAATTCAGTGATGTTCCAAACTTTATAGTCTTTAAGCCCATACAATTTTGGTGGTCTGCTCCCAGGAACAAAAGCAGAAGCAGCAAGTCATACTTATCCTGGGTCAGGGACATGGCACACCACTTGCTAACCTCCCAAGAGGCATACAAACTTGGGAACTCCCCTGACTACCCAGGCAACCCACTGAGTCAGAGGCCTGTGGGAGAGAGAGAGAGACATTATCTCCTTGCACTCCGTTTGGTGCTGTGCTAATTCCAGCATCTGTCAGCTACATCTGTACAAGACATGTCTGGATTTGCAAGTTATTCCTAGCTGCAAAGCAAACAGTAGGCTGGACAAGCCAAACTTCTAATATTCCAGGGTGGTTTCTAATCCAAATACTTGACACAAAATCTGGCATCTCACACACCTGGCCTGTCCAGATTTCCGATTACTTCACTCTCTTATTGCTAGGAAGGGACAGATGCAGTAGCTTGGGAGTGTGCCACAGGCTACCAGCACCCTTCCTCCCTGCAGTCTCCAAGGGACAAGGATAGAGCAGGCACAGAAACAGCTCTGAGGACTGCAGGTGTGTCCTTCCCCATCATTCCTTCTCAGTTACCTTAAATTGTAGAGATTTGTCTTACTGCAAGAGTAAAGATATAAAACCATTCAATACAAAAAAGTTTTTTTACCAAGTTTCAGTTTATTGACATACCTATGTTGATACCAATTCTGCAGCATGGTAAATGCTAAGTAATGATCATCAAGATCTTCTTTATAATATAATAGAGCAAAAGCTACTTTATGAAATTGTAAGTTCCTAAAAATTAATTAGCACATTTTCTAAGAACATCTACATGGGTTGGACCTTGCCCAAAGTAAACATGAGTTATAAGAACTAGTATGCTAGCAAAAATGTCTAACAAAAATTAATATTAAACAGTTCTTTTTGAAAGCAGGACTTAAACTTTTGAAATTAAACCTTCAGTATTCAGTCATGTCCAGATTTAAGCTGACCATGACTTCCTAAGACTGTCTTATGACAGTAGAGTACATACAGTGAATGGGTTCATCTAGTTCGACTTTCAGAAACTAAACATAATAAAAAAATAGGAAGTTCACTATTTTGTTCATGTTATTTTTTAAACAAATGCAAGAGTTTACATAAAAATTATTTACAACTTTAACTAAGACTGAAGGCCTAATATTATTAACCAAATCTCAGTCTTTATCTCATTCATGTGGTAGGTTCTTCCATTATTTAAAGTCATTTCCTGAAAATGCTGACAATCTACAGAACATTGTATCAGTAAATCTGAATGTTAAGTATGCATTACCAGCAGATACTACCAGCAAGAGATTGTGTAAAGTAGAAAAGATTTCAATGCCTGTCACTCAGTTTTTAGGAGTTCAGGAACTCAGTATACCTTATGTAAAACAAAATCTCCAATGCTGCTCAGATCTTCCACAATCTCATATATAAACATGAATGTGTGTATACACATATGCATAAAAGGCAAATATGAAACAAAAGGAAGAATTACAAGTTTTGTGGTTCATTTAGCACAGATAATGAAGCCAGACTTCTCTTTCGTCACCTGCAGATGGAATCAGTATAGAAACTATGGAACAACTCTATTTGCACAGTAATATGGGCAGGAAAAGAAAACCAAATTGAGGGAAGCACAAAGAACATAACCATGGTGGCAGGTGTCTATCTTGTATATGTTCACTGCTCAGCTACAGTGGATTCTCACCCATGACTGGGACTCCCACACACTACTGCAATATAAGCAACCAAAACCATTGGCACTGATTTTTTACAGCGGGAATAGCAAAGCATTTTAATAGACATACCACAAAGCCCTTCCGCTTGCATCATCATATAGTTACACTCTGGGTTTGGAGTTAATAATAACCAAAAGTGCATGACAGCAATTGAGTATGCTGGTCTTCTACACAAGGAAACTAAAAAATTTCTTTCTGCATTTAAAGTTTAATACCTCTGCAGCAATTTTTCTATGTGTACCCACCCTATAGAGGTTATACAGTGTAACAAAATCTTATTGCAAAACTCAGAGTATGTGTTGACTATTTGTGGCAAGTGTACATATTCTTTATGACTGCTGGTCAGCTGAGACTTCATGGGCATAGGTTTTTTATACTTTAAAAAAAGAAACCCACCAAAACAAAACACAAAAGAAAACCCCATCAAAAAAACAGACCAAAAACCTATTTCTGCTGCATTTATCAAAACTAGGATGAATGCAGCAAACACACTCATCCCCACCGATGAATACATAAGACACTTTGAAATGAAAAATTTCAATTTTACTAAATATACTGCACTGTAATGTACTGAACTTTCACTAGAGACCTGCTCAAGTGACTGCTATTGTCTTACTACAGTCCTGGACTGAAATGTGGTAATACAGTATTTACTGATGCACCATATTCATTGAGAGAGAAAGACCTGGAAGTCAGATATCATGGGGAAAACTGCACGAAGAAGAACACCTGCCATCTCAAGCTGACTGCTAAGCAGCCAACAATACTTACACTGCAGTGCCACTGCCTTCTCAGAAGAGCTGGCAGCCTGCAGTCTACTGGGAAGCCATACAAACTCTGGTAAAATATGATTACTGACAAGAAAATAAGAGTGCTGATGGCTCTCCACAAGTAGAAATACCTGAGGTCTCCTACTTATCTCAAGAATGTGGTGGGTTTTGTTATTTAAAACCTTTTGTTACTGATTTTAATGCTGTAAAAAGATGTTGACCAACTATGGGCCACTGCATCTTAAGTACCACTAATATTACACAAGAGGTGTATTTATCAATGTATTTATCAATGGAGGGTGGAAGACATTGAAAGGTTATACAGTCCGAATTCAAAACAATGGCACAGCCAAGTGCAACACAAACTGATGTGGTTGTGTTATTGTCATCTCAATGACAATGAAGATTTGGGGATTTTGTGGTTTTCTGGTTTGTTTGTCTGGTTTTTAAACAAAACATAATAGAACTCCTCATCTGTTGACATACACATTAACCCTTGAAGACCAACCACATACGTTGTATGTCAACATTGTTTTCTACTGGAACCTTATTCACTCCACTGTAAATGTTATTTTAACTTCCTGTTTGAAATCTGTTCTTTGAACAAACAAATAGTTTTAATTATATCTGAACAATACTGCTGTAAAGGTAAACAATTCCAAAGTGAAACTGGCATTGGATAAACAGCACCAAGAGGGATCCTGAGAGAGAACTCTCCAAGCAAATGCCAAGTCTGGAAACACCTCAGCCAGCCCTTAGGAAGGATGTTATTTCACAGCAGCCATTTCTGATAGCACAGCAAAACACACTGGAAGCCTCTGCTACTCCGTGAGCCACTGCCCCAGCTACAAATTCAGCACCGTGACACCAGCCCACACTGTAAGAAAGGCAGGCATGCACATCTCAGCCAAAACCAGAATGCACTTTTTTCATGTATGCGGGAAGACCAGTTTAAAACAGCATTAAATTTTAATAATTGTTGTACAAAACCACAAATGAAAAAAACAATACATTTTGGGCGCTATATAAAGACACCCTTCCCCCAAATTGATTCATCTGGAAAGAAGCATTTTGCAAGGTGATTTATTTGCTTGCACCACCTAGTGGGGTTTAGTTTAATCTCCCAAAATATTCAGAGGTCAGTCGTGTTCCTACCTCATGACATTAGTGACTGACCACATCTTCTCACAACATAATGTTTCAAGCCTCCATGACCCACTAACAGAAATACACTTCTAAGTTTCCACACGTATAAAAACACGGCAAAAAAATGCTAGAAAACAATACGTATTTTGTTTGTATTAAGTTCTGCAGGAACTTAACAGAGATGTCACAGAAAACTGCTTCACCATGTAACATTTCTGAGTTTCTAATTTGAAGTACATTTCAACAGTACATTGTCAGAGCGTACCATAATCTCAAGAGTCTAAACAGATTGTTAGGTGATAACAAGGCCACTCACTTGAGATTTAGAAGATTTCTACGGGACTTGTGAATCAATCCTCTGGCAGAGGCAGGCACGCAGACCAAAGGGTTCTGTCTGCAGGAGTAGTGGCTCATCAGGGAGCAAGAACCGCTTGTGACAGAGTCCAGCTGCGGCAGGAACAAGCACCAGCACTGCCTTTGTCATGGTTCCAGGTTGTTCTACCCCACTTTGTGCTCATAAGCTGGCTGCTCTATAATGCAGTGCCCCAGCACAAAATTTTACTATGTCAAGTCCAGCCACAGTCGAAAAGTCATCAGGTCAAACTCCAAGCTCATAATAGACAAGAACTCCTTAAACATGCCATTTAGGACTTGTATTTAAATACTAAACTGATCTTACTCAGAATACATTCTTCTCATAGTTATTCCTAAGGAAGAATTCACATATTGCAGTAAGAAGCTTGTTGCATTAGATCTGGACCACAACTCATGCTACAGAAGCAGTACAGAATGTTTTTAGATGAGGCAATTAAATAAGAGAACAGTGCCAAAGTGCTTCTAGATCTTCCACATGAAGTTTTCAGAGTAGGGACCCTATGCATTTGCAAAAATTTACACCACTTTCCCTTTTTACAACATTCATTATTTCAACTTAGTCAATTTCAGTTCTCACTTCAATACAGAGGTGTATTTGTAACTCCTACAGTAACAGAGGAGAAAAAAATGCTATGCCCACTTTACAATAAGGAACTCCTTACAAATGTTTCATTTGGATGCACAGGAAGACTGGGGAATGATGTAAGACTTTTTACCCTTCCATAATCTTCCATATAAGAGAAGAGAAGAGGAAAACATTTTCATTTCACAGTGGTTTATAAAATAATTCTGTTTATTCAGAAACAATGTCTTTTTTTTCCAAAAGAAACAGATGCAAGTAACAACTGCACTGACATGCACACAAAGCCCCAGGCTATGGCACTGTCTAGAACAGTTACATACCATCTACTACAATAGGATAGAATCATATTCAAACAATATGAGAGGATAACTGCCACAACTAAGCAGACAACAACACAGTCGTTTAAAAGCAGGCAAGAAGTGAGTCAGACTATATTCTAAAGAAAGGATAAAGTGTTTATTGTTTCTCCTTTTGTATTCAAACTTTTAGATTGTTTCAATCCTTATACAAAGCTCTTTTTCAGGACAGAACATTAAAGTGTTTTTTTTCATAGTTTTCTTATTTGCTTAAGGTTCTAACATTTTGCTCTGTGAGGACTACGATCAAATTTAAGACAATAGTTGCATAGGAAGTTGGAAAGAAAAGATGCTTGCAATTTTATCCCATGTACATTTGATGCTCACCCACATAAAACCTAACTCTGCAAAACTATGAAGCAATATATAGACAAAACACTAGACTTCTTATCCAATATCAATGCACTGCAGAATGCTGACTCCGCTCAAAAAGACAAAAAATAGTATAAAAGCTCAGCCTTTAAATTAATCACTGATATCAGAATACAGGTTCGGACACAAAGGCACAGGTGACAGATTGTACATGTTATTTTACGTAAGCATGTTATGAATGAGCAACTCACACCGCTAAACTTACCAGTGCTGTTCTTTCCTGAAATTCTGATGTCCAAGTGACCTTTGCCAGTCCCATACTGAAGGGCAATGCTTCATGGGCAGCTGACTCAATGTACCATCACATGAAGAACTCCCAGTATTCCCACATTTATTAGTAAGACTTTGGTTATGTTTATACCATAAAGAATATTTTCAAAGCCCACTCTACTGCACAGGTTAAGACTGCAGTTACTCAGAAAACCATTTGCAGAGAAAAAAAAGGCAAGGAAAAGACCTCCAGCAAATAACTACTCATTAAACTTTCAATCATTATTAACCAAATTTACAAAAGTAGCTCTTAATAGGGTCTAATGTGGCTAAACACTAAAACTTCTTTATTAATAGTGCTCCTCATACTTAAAACACAATCTGCTGCTTATCAGGGATTTCCAAGACAAAAGCTGAGTAGTAATCATATTTGCCTTAAAATGTCATTTTTATTTTTTAATGCTTTATAAAATGGCCCTCATATTTTCTGTTCCATTTCTTCTCTTTTTACTCAGCTTCTTTCTAAAGCACTGCTGGTTGCTATGGTAACTTTGGCTTTTTTTTTCCCTCACTGTTCATGGAGGTTTTCATCAAACCCAATGACTTTTTTTAATCTTATCTGCTCTACAACAATAGTTCTTTGACTAAGGTGCTGAATACTGTACCAGATGAGAAACCTGGTATTTCACAGTAGCAACTGAAAAAATGCTAAGTTTTGCTAAATTCTGAAAACTAGCAATTAAATTGGTGTCTTTTAGGGTGTTGATTTGTTTGTTTTTAAATGTCTGAGTACATTTCATTTTCTTTTAATCTGCATATTATTCAGGTAAAATATACTAATTAACACAACAGTAAATGCAAGATAAAGCAAACTGTAAAAACAGTAACACTTAAGGAACAGAAGATCTTTCTGGAAACTTTTTTTGGAAAGAAAAGTAATTGCTGTTGTTTCATATAGACTAAGCAGGACACAACTAAACTGAGAACAGTGTAATCTACTGCAATACTACTGCAGATTACAATCTGTTCAAATCTCCCTGTCACAGTAAAAAAAGTATTTTAATATAATATATCTTAAGATTAACACAGTCTGTTACCAAGTTGACCTATAACCTACAGGAAACAAACTGCATATGCCAACAAACAGATGCCATACATGCAAAGGCTTGAGCTGTTTCCATCTTCACTACTGTTCTATTTTAAATATATTTTTTCAACAATATTTAAGTTTAGGGCTGAATTTTTCAACATAGATTTGGTCTTAAAGTTTTGGTTTACCCTGTATTAATACAGAGGAGATAAATTTTTGGTATTTTCTACAGCAAAAGCTTATCTTTTTCTGCTCCAGAAAGGAAGAATCGCTTAGGAGTACTTGCCATCTCACTCACAAAAAGTAACATTCAGCCAGACTGAGCTGATTAAATGACACAAAACTAATTCAACATGGAAGACTGAACATTTAAAAAAAAATCCACACCAAGCTATTTAACTACTTCACTCACTAAATGAGGTCCAAAAGAGGCATTAGTGGACTAAAGTTTTACTTCAAAATAATGACCTGAACCTGGCCCCTGACTTTGTAATATATACAGGCAGGGCTGTGCTGGAGACACTTTGGTCCAGTTCAGCAGAGCAGGCTATTGAAATAACCCTTGGTAAAATTAATTCACCTTTAATACTGTAATTCTTTTAAGCAATATCAAAAACAGGAGCAAAAAAGAGAAAGGCTTTACAAACTAAGAAAATTACTATTTCATAAAATTCAAGCCTGAGAATGATTTTGTATTACTTTCTGTGGGTTGCATTCAATATCCATTTGCCTCAACAACAATAATTCACCTTTTTCTTTCATTATGGTTATGGAAATTTGCCTTAATTTCAGGTTTTATAATCAGAAACACATTATGGTTTTTGACTTGAGTAGATGACTAACATGTATATTGCTGCTATTTCTGATTGTACTGATTTCCTGACTTCCTCCTCTCTTATTAACGTTGTTTTCAATTCAGTTCGTAAATGAATACCTAAAATCACTCTCCCACATTACAAAGGTAAATTAAAATAAATAATCTACCATTTGCTTCATTTCACCAATTTTCTTTCTTTTCAACTTTCTGGTGAAGTTAGCTTTCTTATATAATTATTCTTTTGTACAATTCTGATTACATTTAGCAAAATAATCTGATTACTAGATGAGCACAGTAGGCATAAAATGCCTTAATACATTAATTATTCGCTGTTGCAATTTAGACTACACTAGTTTTACTGAGACTTCAGTTTGTTAATACGTGCAGGTTGCATATTCATTTGGCACATTAAAGATGGTGGGATTCCCTCAGTAGGTGGGATTTCCTTTCTAATGATACCCATATCAGCCACAATTTCTACAGCTCTCTCTTATGCTCACAGCATGATACAGGCAACAGTCACACAGTGATTAGGTCTCTTTCATAGCTGCATTTTATGATACAATTACCAAGATATAACATGAGCTTCCTCTCCTCCTGCTTTTTCTTTCCAGTCTCAATGCGTCTTGCAAAGGACTTCATTTTACATCCAGAGAAAGCAGAAACAGTTAGAAAGCAGTAACAAACACTTACCTATGATATCTCAAAAAAACCTAAGTACCTCCTGGTGATGTATTACCATAAATAAATTCCATATCACACTACTAATCATTATTATTCTATGGCATCTCTTGCATCTATTATTATAATCCATAAAACTCATATATGTGTAGGCAAAACTCAATGCAGTGATAATGATAATCCGTTAAGAACTGCACTGTAATTTTAAATGTTTTATATTTACTATTAGCTGAATTTAAGAACAGTCATCATTTAGCACAGAATTACCAGCTGACTCATGTATACTCTCCCATAGTGTTAAAGGAATGTTTGCACAAAACCTCCATAGTGCAATATAATAAGAATTTTGTGACCAGAATGGAATCCCTCTGTTTGCAGAACAGGTCCACCACCAGGTTTTTTTTCCTCCCACACTCCATCACCAAACTTGAAGTGTGTTCCTCTCCACAACCTTTCAACAGCTTCCAGTGCTGCTGGAATGACAGCTGGGGAAGGTGTTTTCATGGTGCTTCTTAGATGGTTGCTCATTAGTAACTGAACACACAAACATACATCACATAAATACAACAATTATTATATAAAATAGACACTAGAGTGACACTAATGTAAACCATCTTGGAACCTATGACATGAAAAGTCTTCCTGCCACAGCTAGCCTAATACTTTCTTCCATCCTTCCTAAATTACTTTATAAACCCACAGATTAATAAGCAGTCTAATATTTTTCAGTAGTGCCATTAGATTGCAAACCATGTAGAAATATTCTGATTTAAGGACAATTTTCCATCTAACCACAATTTTTGTGCGCATACAGTATCCAGTTTTAAAACATCACAGCAGAGTGCAGATTTTTCCACTTTACAGATATGCTATATATTTTTATGGAGACATTTGTAAAACCTCCTAAGCATCTAATAAGATAGAAGTCAGCTCAGAATATTTTGTAATAAAGTACCTGTTAATAAAAACTGTATCAGAGAGAAACCACACACAAAGGAAAAAGGAACTAGGGCACTCTATTTGACAGCTGAGGAAGAAACAGAGGTTATGTCCTCTATGGCTGAGATTTAGAGCAGTTTCACTTAGTGGCCGTTCTGCTCCAATTCCCCAGTTAAAATTTAGACCTACAGCAAGAAGTCTTCATTTCTATTTTATTCTAGCAGGAAGTCATGGTTCAGACTCTTAAGTAACCAACAGAAAAAAAATACTAGCCAATGGGGAACTATGAAGCTTAAATATTATGTTACAGTTAAATTGAGATAAACCTTAGAGTAACTACAGGGTTCACTATATTCTCTCAAACTAAAATGAGTTACAAATTGCTAACTATTTAGAGGTGTGACTTTTATCCTAGTATTTCAAACAGAAAAACACTACTGAAATTCAGAGCAGCTGAAACATGCCTATGGCAACATGTCACACTTGTAGGTAACACAGGACCAGAAATCATGTAGGGATACTGGTAACCCTTTCTGATTTTAATCTCACTCAAATTATTTAATACAACTATAATATTATATGCACCTGTCAAATTTAAATGCTTACTGTGGAACTAGAGGAAAAAACATACTCCTATCTACTCCTTTCACACAGTTTACACTTAGCTAATCTTTCCAATTGCATAGAAAATCTAACCATTCCTATCTTTCAGAGCACTGTGCTGCTCAGGAGGAAAGTCAGATGGACAATTTGCAAGCCAGATTTGTCCCTAGTTTTGGAAAGCTTCTGCCAGCAGAACAGTCGTCCCGGACTGCAGTTCCAGGAAAGCAGCCATGGGGAAAACATATTGGCAGCAAGCAGCCCCAGCCCTCCTGTCCCCCTTGGAGCCCATATGGGGTCTGTGCAAGCTGAAAAGCAAACTGTGCTGTTCAATAGGACACCTTCAGCCACGCTGACTGGCACATCCTCAACACAGATTAACTCTGTCCCCTCTGTGCTACAGTGCCCTCAGTGAGGGTCTCAAGGACCATCTGTTCTCTCCCTGCAGTTAATCCCCATCCCAGTGAGGGCAGAAGACCTGCCACACCAACGCAGTGCAAGTGAAACAGACTAGCAGACTACCTGGGACCAGCTGTGGTGTGGGTATGGGATGGGGCAGATGCATTTCAGTGGTCTCCTCCAACAGCCAGTTTGGCTTTTCTAAGCAGAATAAATGAACTCGGCTTTGGCTTAAGAACATGCAATGTCCCAGGACAGCAAAATCACTTTGAATAAGGGTTAACTTACTGAGGGTACTCAGATTCCTCATGTGAAATGTGAATTCAAATGTTTTGCAGAGTAAGCACAGGAGGTGACCCACTTCTACATGGTACCTTTCCAAACATTCTGAAGCTGTACAAATCCAAATGTCTGTCATGTATCATTCATTGCTGAAAAGCCAATAATCTAGTGAATATTTTTTAAAATATTGAGATAAGAAATGTATAAAGAGGGAAAACTTACCATCAATTTAAAGATTATCATCTGTTGAAGATTATTCTGAAAGATTAGCAGTGTTTTTCCTTATCCTTCAATCAGCATCTAAAATTGTATCAATACATTGTCAGTATTATTCCACCTCTTCCTCTGCATCTGGTCCCTCCAGCATTGACTTTTTTTGTATGTTTTTCACATAGCAATTACACAGAAAATATCACTGCAAAATTAAAAATCCAGCAACAGAAGGCAGGAGGAAGGTGCAACATTTTTATTTGTTTCAGTTTCTGATAAACCATTCCCTTAGTGGAATAAACTTGTATGTCAGCTACACTTCAGCAACATTTCTTTTTAACCAGTAGGAACAGAAATTTAAAATACCTATCATATCATTCAAGGAATTTATGCTAAAGCAACAGGGAATGCCAATATTCAACATTTATTCTTCCCCACAGGAAAGGAGATTCTAGCCTCCACTGTGGTCTTACCTTCTCTTGGGAACTACTGGATTGAACTATTCACATCTCAACACTTGGCAGGGGTGTGAAGACGACATGCTCTCCTTGTCCAAATTTGCTTCTAAATCCTCATTTCTTCCTGTCACCAAAACGCTATTCAAGTAATGCTGTGTTTTCACTAATTTTTTTTATAGTATGCACAAAGCAAAAGGGGAATTCCCTAAATAATCTGGTAGTTTTATTTTTGGAAGTCCACTGAAAGAAACCATTCCCGCATCCATAAGAAACATAAAAAAACGTTAACTGGTGTTCCATTACAGAATATGAACACACTTCTACACTTACACACACAGTAGAAACTTCCAGTTCATTTTGTACAAGAGAAATCCAGCCTGACTTTATGTCCCAAGTTAGATCCGGCCTCTAGGCACACGACTAAGGGGTTTTCAACCTTTATAGCTCTTTTTCAATATCATGTTAAGTTGTGGCCAGTTTAGTCTTGCTTTCTTAACTGGCACAACAGAGATGGGCTGTCAACATTTTGTGAAAGCTGAACACCCACAGTTGCCACTATATTCCCTTTCAGCCCCAGGAATATCCAAATAGAAAACTGGAGCCAACTGAATTAAATTTACTAAGACTCAAAAGACATGTGCAACCCTTGAAGAGCTCCAGCTCCCGTTTTTACCCTGTTTTCATCTCTTTTTTATTTTTTCCACTTCAGAGGATACAAAACACTATTGTGCTTCGTTACTTCTTGTTTGTTTCTCCTGGTACTTAGCAATACCAACACTTCAAGCAACCAGCCTTTTGCCTGCAAAAATGCTTAATAAATCCCATTTACACTAAATTCTTTGTTTACAGAATTACTCTCTTTTCCTGAAAGATCAATCTTACCACACAGGTAAGATTTTGTTATCCTACAAATTTTATAAAATAATCTTAGCAGTACCTTGGGCACTTTGGTAGACGCATTCAGCATCTGTTATTTCCCCTCCCACAGTTTCTATAGATTTCTGATACTCTTGACCAAACACATGAAACAATCTCATTTTATAAAGTAATATTAAACAGTGCTCAGCAAGCCATCTGTAAATCCAGTGCTGTGTGATCAGAATTGCCTTTTGTAATCACCTCTAGTTTTCTTTCCATCCTTTGATGCAATTGTGGCTTTCTTGCTCCCTTGACAGCAGAAATTCACAGACACTGGTCTATTCAAAGAGCTAACTGGATAGAAAAGAGATGCCTAGCAATAATGCAGTGCCTTTTTTTGGAGTTCAGCTCTTCTTTCACAACTTACATTTCACTTCTTTACTGAAGAACTAGGGTCCTCAGTATGCCTACTGGGCAGCAGAACTTCTCAGAGTGTAGCAGAGTCTTCAGAAATAAACAGTGAATCTCACTGTCTTCCAGACCATCACACAGCTTTACCAAAACCAACAATAAGGCCTCAGAGTCTTATATTTAAGTAATAAATTTAGTAACTCTACTATATCAGCTTTCATCCACCAAAAGAAAAGTCTCTACTATTGGGACGGCTGGAAGATGTAGACAGAAATCAGTTTACGGTCTTTTAGCCATGGTTATATAAATATGTTGTGAAGGCAGACTGCCCCTTTCTCTCCAAAAGCTTTGGGCAAGATACAAATTTTCAGTGGCAGAAATTTCTGACCATCCAGAAGGTTATTCCTCAGGCCTCAAAAAATCAAGTATAAGCTTTTTCACAATATCAAAACAGGGAAAGACTAAGAGCATTTTCATATGGCTTAATACCATATAAAACAAAAAGGAGTGATATTGCTTGAGCCTCAGAGACTTAATAGCTATGTGCCTAGACTACTTTCTGGGATATAAGAAATATTAATGTGTGCTTGGCTGCTAAATTCCAAAGACCTAAGAGTCCCATAATCGCTCCCTCCAGATGCCTGTTTGCTCTTTGCCCCCAGTTTTTTCTGTTTTCTAGAAATCACACAAGAAATGTATCCTAACAAACATCACCAGCAGTTCTGATACTTCTGACAGAAGTAAATAATGGTAACAGAGTTTTACTGAAATTCTCATGTTATCTCAAAGTGCTGAAAACCTGCCAAAATTACATGAAAATATTTCCCGGTCAGACTTATGCCAAATACTACAGCTATCTGCACGGTCTCCTTCAGCAGCAACATACAGTACACAGCTATAGAAATATCTCTAAGCACAGACATTAATTTCTATTTAGCACCTGGGCAGCAAAGCAAGGAGATCAAGCCAGGACCTCCATATAAATAGCACTAGAAAGACTAACAAGCACTTCAGGAAACTGCAATTATAAAGCAGCCCACTCAACTGCAAAAAATAAAAGCGGGTAAAGCTATCTAGATGATGTTAAAATCTACTGGATATACTTAAGACTTCCCACTAAATCTGCCATGCAACCATTTTAGATATTACCTGTCTACTGCCTAACATTATGAGATGCCCAAGTCAACTGGCACATCTAAGTCACTTACAAAGTACATGTAGCTTCTGGACTTGATTCAAAAGCTGAGGTTAATAAAAATATTGCCATTGACTTGCATGTGCTTCACAGCACCTCTACAGGCCAAGAGGTTTCTTTGCTGTCAAAGTCTATTAAAATTATACATATGAATAACTATATATAGGTTCAGAAAAGTAGTTTGTACTGAAAACGTGAAATGATAGAAGCACAAGCTGGTACTAATAGTGGAAGGTTTCTCATAGAAGAAATGCAGGATGTCACACAAAAGAAAAATTTAGGGGAAGCGGTGAAAATCATCGAAGACCAAAGAAAATCTGACACAAGAGTTATAGTTTTGAAACAAAACCTTTTTTTTTTTTCCTGGCAAAAAGCATGGTCAAAGAAACACTTTCAAAGGAACAAATAATATATTGTTCAAAGCTGCTTTTTGAAATATCTTCTAAATAGCGACTATAATTACCAAGCATAACACTTTAGTGTACTTAAAGTCTTCTCAATACAATTTATACCTGCAGTTTCTTTTCATATTGTCAGTCATCCTTTTTTATTTTATACTGATGTTATACTAGGGAGATTGCACCCTCCTATATAATTATTCCTTTTATACACTTCATATTAATTTTAGTTGCAATACCTTGAAAAGTTCTTTTACACTAACATCTATAGCAATGTACATATATGTGCATATGTATACATTGATCTGTCTTTAGGCAAGCAAAGAAACCCCAAATATATTTATAAAATACTTTGGGAAATATAGCAGAAATATTTAACAGCAAGTATTAGTTCATCCATCTTCTTTATTTACTTGTAGGCTATCAAAACACACATGGATCACAAAATCCACACTTACCACTAAAATAGAATAAATTTGTGGGACATTAGAGGAAAATACAGTACATGTGTAACTGATTAGCGTGCTTCATGTAATAAATTATGAAACCAACCCGAAATGTTCTTCCAGAAACAACGCTACCTGGAATTAACAGCTTCTTAATCCCCCCGGCAACTTCAATCCCGATGAGTAGAGGCCTGCTGAGTTATAAATTCTTTTCCTATTTTTACACCACTCTGAAACACAGTTACATCTCTGCAAGGTTGCTGTCCAGCAGGAAAAGCGGGAAATAGGATAAAGCCCCCAAATTAACCCCAAGGAGGCAGCAAGCCGCCCGGTCCTGTGTGGAGCGGGCACCGGGGCGGGGCGATGCTGCCACCTGCCGGTACCCACTGCCACGGCCCGGCCCCAAAAGCACTCAAATCAGCTGCGAATCTGAGCCATCTGGTGCAGCCTGAATAGGGGTTTCGGGACAAACACAGCCCTTTTCATTTTAAGGAAAGCGCACCGAGCTAAACAGCAGCTACCTGTCAAACAAAGAAATTATCTGTTGGTTCATAAGGTGGACTCCCCAAGGTTTCAGGAACGCACAACAGCAGCTTTACTTATTAAGCACATCAAACTGAAAATAGCTGGTGGAAAAGAAGAAAGGACAGGAAAGAGACAGAAAAGAGACACTAACACACACAAAAAAAATAGACTGAGAGAAACATTAGCTAGCAACATACTGCAAATGAACCAATTACTCGTAATTATGCTGTTCCAGAAGCATCCTTCGTAACACAAGTGGCCAATTTATTTATTTTTAGGAAAACAATCACTGCCAGTAGTATCACAATTCTTCATAACAGAAGTATTAAATAGAAAGCCTAATTCTCAAAAGCAATGAAACTAGGATGGTTTTATATGACGGTGTCTTTAATTCACTTCTTACTACCCCCAAGGGAAATATTCATCCCTAATGTTTACCAACATTTTCTGCTGATACAGATCTTTTCTTCATGACAAGAATGGAAAAGGAGAAGGTGTTCCAGCTGGCTACAGAGTTATAATCCAAGTTTAAAAGACACACTCCTAATTTATTACACATTCTAAACTCTGCCGGACTCCTTCTCCAAAGATGTGGGATTTCCTCTACTCCTTAATGTGGACTCTTTGGACTTGCATGGGAATTTAGACAAAACATAACCATGAAGCTCCAGAACCCCTAGCCTGTCAGATTTTCTGCTAAAATTGGCAGCTACAGACTCAGTCAGGGCTGAGGCAGCGGCAGAACAAGCCCTTTGAAGTGAACACAGCTTAGACTGAAACTGCTACAAAGAAAGGCAATAGCAGAGGAACCCTCTCTTTATTTTATAAAGCTTTCCCTCGCAAATATTCACGTACCACTATGTGGATAGAAAGAGAGCCTCTTGTCTTGGTTAATTAGTAGTTGTTCTTTGTAGAAGTCTCAGCCCAAGCCAGAGGAAACTTCAAAGGCCTTTCTTGTCAAACGTCACGGCATGTGCTCAACATGGAGCTGCCAGTTCTGATCTGGTTGCACAGCTATAGCTCACGCTGGGCTTGGGAGTGGATCTGTATTACCAAGTAATTGCTAAGCAATTGTGTAACAAAAGAACAAACTTCCATTGAAAAGATTTGGCAAAGTCACAGCAGTGGGCAAGATGAGAACTTGAACAGTCTGCCAGCAGTACAATCCCAATACATGTTCATGTCTCACATGACAGCACATTCTTTACCCATAAATCTGTTTAATCAGTGGTTTATCTCTTTTGTTTGGTTAGTTTTTAATGCCCTTATCCCTGCATATGACACCTGCAGCTTTGAAACAAACAAATCAGATGTAAGACAGACTACTTAAGACTGTTGTCAGAATTGAGGTCTGGATTTCATTTCCTGGTTATGCTCATATCACAAATATTCTGTAGCATTCTACTGACACCAGTATGTAAAAGGAAAAGCAAAAGGTATCAAGCTAACATTGTGGGAAGAATAAAACAAAGAGGATATGATTCATAATGGAATGAAGCCTGGAGGCTATATCAAATATTAAACAAATAAAATCTGCACACTCAGTAACCAATGTAATACATTATATTTGTGATCTATCAGATACTTTTTGGTAAATACTTCTTGAAAACCCTAAAAGGCCCAAGTTCAATACTACATGACTTTTTTCTTCTTCATGAAAGCTTTTAAAAAATGTTGGCCATGAACAAGGTAAGTCATTATTAATTTGGAAGGATTATTTCATTTGTAATAAGATTATTTTAGTTCTCTCCTAATGATACCAAAGAGAATAAACCATGCTGTGGTAGCCCCATCTTTCCCCAGCTCTTTTACATTAGAGTGTCAACAGCCATTGCACTCCCAAAAGCAGTTTAACACTGAGAAGGTCAAGCATATGCTCTCACATTCTTTCATTCAGGAGTCATTCTTACATTAATTTGGGACAATCAGTGGCAGTATTTATTAAAAAAAATCACATAATTTGTGTTCTGTCTTCTAAACACCCTCAGAAATAGATATAATGTTTATGTAATACTCTTTAACTAAAACCAGAATAAGTAGTTCTTTTAGATCAGTCCCTCCAAAAATACATTTTTAAAAAGCATTAACATTTTTAATTAAAAAATTCACTTCAAGCTGTAATTCTTAATTTTTTTGTAGCTACACAGAGCTGTTGCACCAAGAGGTACTGACTAAGAATTCTGTTTAATGAATTTATTAAGTACTTCCACATCACTATCTCTAAAGGCATACTACAACTTTCCAGCACTTTTACAAACTCGGTACTTTCTTCTCCATTAAAAATATGTGGTCTATAAACTCTTTCAAAGTGGTAACAAGAAACCTAGATCTGAAGTACTTTTTTGGAAAATTGTATCTGAATATAGTGCAATGAACAACTTGCACTACAAGACCACTTAAAAACAGTCAAACACATTACAGACATGAGGCAGTGTTTCATGAGCTGCTATTGTGTGCTTCGGTTCCTGGGTGTACACCTTCCCAAAGACTCTCTCCAGCTAAAGGAGAACCAGTTAGCTATTGGAGTGGCATGTCCCTATCCTTCCAATTTCACAAACTTAAGTGGAATTGCTATGATAACATAATATAGCTTTCATTAAATATGAGGATATTTCACAAGGATAATATTCCTCTCTGTGCATGAGTGCCCATTTCTCAATATTGCCTCCATGTGTCCAATCCAGTAGTGTCAGACCACGAAAAAATCCTCATCTACTGACATCAAACTAAAACAAAAATAAAAGCTGAAAATCCCAACCAGTCATTTCCTGTCTCAGAACAGTAAAGTCCTCCAAAATCTATTTCTCCTTTCAATCATCCATAAATTAGAAACCCACACAGATAAGTTTTCATCAGGCTTTTTAACTAGAAAAATGTCCACTACGTGCCATAAGATTTCTTATTCTTCAGTGAAAAACTAATTGGTATCACTAGATACTGTTCTATACTAAGGAGTCACAAAATGAAAACTATGTATGTACTAATGCACGTGACCCAGATAAAAATATAGTATGAAAATAAAATATGAAATGCACTAAACCTGGTACGGTATTTATAATTATGGGGACAAGAGTTACTGATATATATAAATAAAACTGCTATTCACTAGCTTTTTAATTTGAGCAACACTAAAGAACAAGATAGACAATAATTTACATAAATGTATGTGTTGAAGAGTATTTTATCCCTGATATAGCACACTATTTCAGTCCTTTGTTTGCCTCCTCCTACAGGGCAGTATTGTGAAACATAAAAGATGTAACAGAAAAGGAAGTACAATGCTAAATAAACTCTACAGAACAAGTACATCTTCCTTTGCATGTTCCCAATAGGTGGCAACAGAATCCCAAAAATACAAAGAAGTTTATACTTCTTTATTCATCCACAAAGTAACAGAAGCCCTACTACAATGTCTATTAATAAACTTGCACCAGCAATTTTAATTGAATGCATCACTGCATCTCAGCAACAGAAATTCCAAGGACAGTATAATGTCAAAACCCAGAAAATTCACAGAACACAAAAAAAGCATTTATTAGAAAGCTAGTTGTTATCAAAAAAATAACCTATGGCTTATACTCGGAGCTTACCTGAGGGAGTAGACTATCACAAGCAGGAATTTACAATAACAAAATGCTTCTGAGCATTAAAGAAGAAATGTTAAGGAAGAAAGAAAATTCTAGATTAATCCTTCTGTTATTGACATTCACACCTTGGTACTAAGCAGCATTTATTTACAAGCCTGAATAAAGAGGCAGGTACTTTTAAACAGCTGACAAACCCAAACTTTATCACAGCAGTAGGTCCATAAAATGCCCTGATTCTCTGTAAGAAATGACAGGAAACTAGAGTTCTTTGACAGTTACATGACTGTTTTGGTTTTGTGGCACAGAGCTATACAAAACAAGTCTAATGACTACTTACTCTCTTTCAAAACCAGCCAAGTCACGGTCCAAAGAAATGGTCTCTGTTGTAATTTCCACCTTTCGCACACTGCCAAAGAAGTCTGTTATCAGAACGTTCTGGGGGTCTCTCTGAAAGAGATCCGTTCGATGCCCAGGTGTGGAAACGCACAAACTTTTTGGACAGACCTGAAACTGGAAACCAAGATGGACAATCACGTCCTGTCCCTCATTCATCAACAGTCTCTACATACCCCTTCCAAAATGAAATTGCTATAAAAAGAAAGATAAATGACAAGTATAATTTGCATTAATCTCAGCACAAGCTCCACAGTGGAAAAAAATGGTTGAACAAAAATATTAAAACATATAAACATCTTGATTATTCATTTCAGAAAACCTTTATCCTCACAATAATGGTATTTGATTAAACCCAAATGAGTATAGAAATGCTTCTGTGTAAGTCAACCATCAATTATATCTAACTGATAAATGCACAAATACATTTTTGAATATAGATGCAGCAATGCTGCTATAACCTTCCAAAAGTCACAAGTGGGCATAAATTCTTCATATTTACCAAAGGGAAACAAGCTTTGATCAGCAGCTATGTTAAAGACTTCATAAAGAAGCAGGAATTTGCATTTTGATCAAAAAGGAAAAAATCCATCAGTCTTGCTTTTAGCTTATGGCCTTCAAATTAATGCAGAATTAGGATCTTCAAATATCAAAGGTGCCTTATGTACATTTAAGTTCACTGAGACATCCTGTGAACCCTACAAATTAGCTTTATACCTTATTATTTATTTTACCCATGTATTTTGTCTACATATCAGATACCCTATATCCAGCACACACTGAAACACCTGGAAGACACAAACAGAAGTAACAAACTTTTCACTGGACTCAATTTTACATTTTACTTTTAGAAAATAAGAAGACATAACAGCAACAGATATGTTGTAGCATTTAGATTGGTGTGGAGGTTTGAGTTGGCTCCCTGTCAAACCCACCTGCTGGCCACACAGATTCCCCCCCTCCCAAGAGAGAAGGAAAAAAAGGTACCAAAAGACAATTGTAGTAAGAGTATGTATATATACATATATTACAATTATATACAATCAAACACTATGAATATACAGAACAAGAACCCCAAAGCAACTCCAAAAGAGAAAAGGAGGGAAAGGGAAATGGGACAAAAATGGGTAAAAACAAAACAAAACATACATACACTCATAAACTCAGGGAAAGGCTCAAATAAGGAACTAGCACAATAAATTCTCACCAAAACTTCCCTCAAGAGAAACAGTAGAAATCTCCACCTCCATAGGGCTGAGACAGCAGCTTCCCAAAAAGGCCTCAGCTCACACAGGTAAGAGCTAAGCCGACAGAGAGACCTGATGTCCTCCTGTAAGAGACTGTTCTAACTGGCTAGTATGTTTTTACATTGGCCAGGGCAGTAATTAATTTCTCTCTCAAAAGTACTCCCCCAGCAGCCACAGCCTGCCAGGAGCGCCCCACTCACACAGACTGGTGGACACAGACCTGGCTCTCTCTCTGCAGGGCAGGGCTGCCTTCACTGACCTGGGAGACATTTCTGGGCTGCTGGAGGGGCATGTTGAGGAGCCCTCAGGTTGTGACTGACAGCAGTGGCATGGGAAACCCCTGCCTGGATACCAGCAGCCTGGCCGATCCGCACCCTGGGGGAACCAGCCTGAAGCCCAGCTGGCCAGTGGTCGCCCAGCAGAGGGTATATAAAGCTGTGCCCAGGGGTGCCTACTGTCCAGCCCTTTCCACCTCAGCTTCACCCACGGTGTAAGCCTGACTGCTGGTCCCACTCCTCATCCTGCCTGCCCCTTCTCTGCATCGTCATCCTCCATCCTCCCTGCCTCTCCTCACTCTCACCTCCCTGTCCTGCCGGTACCTCGTTCCCTCCCCTCAAAGTCCTTCCCACTGGTGGTGGTAATTCCTTTCCTAGTTTTAGCCTGTCCCCTTTTCTGTTCCCTCAATAAAGTCAGTATCTGTTTGAGACCCAACATAAGGAGTTCCCTGCCTGAATCTCGCCTTCAGGGCAATCAATGAAAAGAACCTGGTTACAATTTCCAACTGGATTGTAACACCTCCCCAGCAGACCAAAGGAAAAGAGAGAGAGGGAGGAAACCTTCCTTCTTTCNACTGGCTAGTATGTTTTTACATTGGCCAGGGCAGTAATTAATTTCTCTCTCAAAAGTAATTCCCCAGCAGCCACAGCCTTCCAGGAGCGCCCCACTCACACAGACTGGTGGACACAGACCTGGCTCTCTCTCTGCAGGGCAGGGCTGCCTTCACTGACCTGGGAGACATTTCTGGGCTGCTGGAGGGGCATGTTGAGGAGCCCTCAGGTTGTGACTGACAGCAGTGGCATGGGAAACCCCTGCCTGGATACCAGCAGCCTGGCCGATCCGCACCCTGGGGGAACCAGCCTGAAGCCCAGCTGGCCAGTGGTCGCCCAGCAGAGGGTATATAAAGCTGTGCCCAGGGGTGCCTACTGTCCAGCCCTTTCCACCTCAGCTTCACCCACGGTGTAAGCCTGACTGCTGGTCCCACTCCTCATCCTGCCTGCCCCTTCTCTGCATCGTCATCCTCCATCCTCCCTGCCTCTCCTCACTCTCACCTCCCTGTCCTGCCGGTACCTCGTTCCCTCCCCTCAAAGTCCTTCCCACTGGTGGTGGTAATTCCTTTCCTAGTTTTAGCCTGTCCCCTTTTCTGTTCCCTCAATAAAGTCAGTATCTGTTTGAGACCCAACATAAGGAGTTCCCTGCCTGAATCTCGCCTTCAGGGCAATCAATGAAAAGAACCTGGTTACAATTTCCAACTGGATTGTAACACCTCCCCAGCAGACCAAAGGAAAAGAGAGAGAGGGAGGAAACCTTCCTTCTTTCTTATATACGCCTGATTACATGAAGGAATGGTGTGGAATACTTCCTTAGTTATGACCCTGTTACCAGGGAAGGCCTAGACCAAAACAAAGAAAACTAAACCACCACAATTGGACAGCCTAGCTCTTAAGTAACACAATTGTTATGTACCCAGCAGATATTCAAGGCAATACCAATGCATTTTGGACAATGCCATTTTGCACAGATCCCACTACAGTCACCACAGAAGTCTCAAATATTTTGCATCTGGAGATCTTCCTTATTTCAACAAATCTTGAAATGTACATAATACAATATCATAAACAGTAACTGGTCTGTATTTTTGTTAATAATACTACATAGCTTAAAGTACTGTGAAAAGGCGCCTAAGGCTTTCTCTAGACTCTGTGATGAGTGTGGAGAGCTGAGTTCATGTCTCAGTCATCAGCGAGATTCAAACCTCACAACCAAACCACAACCCTACTGGACACATAACCCTGCCAGGCAGAGGCTTGAGAGCACATGTTGCTGTCCACTCAGCTGGCTCACAGATAACCCACCTGGTAACAGTGCAGGTTATGCAAGTCCTTGTACATTCCAGCAACACAAAACATGCAACACAATAGATTTAACATATAGGACTAAGAAAGATGCTCTCCACATGAGTGCTCATCTTGCTCAGTCTTAAGTTCTCCAACTGATTTTCACAAACAGATCCATCAATTACAGAATCTAGAGCTCACATACCTAAATTACGTCATGGATCAGCTCTTACAAGGTTGCATTCTTATGACAAAACCACAGGTCCCAATTAGCTTCATGCAAATGCAACTTCAATTATTCCAGATTATGACTGACAAAACCTATGAGTTTCAGGTCAAACTTCCCAGCAGAAATGTGCTCAGCCTGACAAAATGCATGGGTTTTCGCTGCTCATTCTCTTTGGACAACAGAGCCCTACATTAAAAAGGTTTCCCAGAAAGGAAACAATCTACCTAGCTTTTCTTCAGAGAGGACAGATTCTATCTCCCCATTCCTCCCTTCTGCTCTATTACAGTTACCCTTTTATACCTTGTCTATTTTGTCTAAGCCTGTAAGCATATGGCATTAAGCTGCTTGTCCAGGGAGACTTCAGCTCACTTTCACCTTTACATGAAGCACACAAGCACACATACACTGAGCTCTTTTTTTAATGATTCCCAACTCTCCTGTCGGCAGAGTATCACAGGGCTGCTGAAGAAAAGACAGGGGCAGAACCAATCTTTGTTATCCTCCCTGTGAAGTGAAAATGATCTAGACTCATCAGCATCATGCTTCCCATACAAAAGACCCTTGTCAATGCACACACAAACCCTCTAAAGCTTTATTTTCACCAAAATGCTATCAATTTTCTCCAGCTCTGCTCCAAGTAAGGGCTCAAACATAAAAAGTAAGTCCCTGAAGTAAAATGTAAAAGATAAGTATTTGTTTTAATCTCATTATTTGGAGCATAAATTTATGCTGCAATTATGCCATTAAGTCTCTCTGCCAAGCTTTTGAGAGTATACATGTCCCAAAACAACTGCATCAGTACTGAGAGGGGGAAACTGATATCCACTCAACTCTTTCTAACCCACAACAATCTACTACCATAACATGTTGATATGAATCTTGAATGAAAATGTTCAATGGCAGAGAGAAGACTTCAGAGTTAAAAAATCTATCAGTGTGAGAAAAGGACGACTGCACAGCACTTACACTACAATAGACTAACACTAGGAACTGAGACATTCTGACTAACAAAGAAAAGGCAAACACTGGCTAAATGAAACATATTTGATTCTATATCAGTTTTTCCCATTTTTTTAAAAATGCTATTCAAACAGAGCTAAACAATTCCCCCATCAGGGGAACTTTGTTAACTTGACTTTTCTTATTAGCTATTTTATGAAAAATGACATCTTATTTAAAAATTAATTTGAATCTGTTTTTAAAAGTTCAAATGTGTGACATTTCAATTTCATCTTTACTTTCTGGGAATTGTGATCAAACCTAAAGTCAGTCTTTGCACAGCTTTATGCCATCCCTTAGCAACACAGATGGAGCAGGTGGGGAGTAGGTGGAGTGGATTGTGAAAAAAGATGTCTCATTCTTTGCAGGAATGCAATATCCAGATCTTAGGTGGATGTGAAGAGAAGCTCTTTCAAGAGCAGTTAGAGAAAAGTAAAGAGATGATGGGATAGAAGCAGTGTAACAAATACCCAGAACTTCTAAAAGAGCAGACATCTGACATATCGGAAGATCAATCAACTAAACATCAGTTAATCATTTTAAAGGTAGTTTGCAAGAAACTTAAGTTATCCTGAGCTTGGAAAGCATTAATTTAAATGCAATATGTCTTTATTCTTAAACCAGTTAACACTAAAAGTGCATTCCAGTGCCAAAGTATCCCCTACAACTGTTGGCAAAAATACAGGCTTATATCCTTATCCTGGACTAAGCATATGTCATTTTGGAACTGTTAGATGAAGCCCTGAAAAGCACCAACTCAAAACCAAGTGGTCACATTAACTGGAATGCATGCAGTTCATGACTCAGTATATGATCACAGCATGGTTTGGGCGGGAAAGGACGTTAAGAATCACCTAGTTCCAGACCCCTGCCATAAGCAGGGACACTTCCCACTTGACTGGGTTGCTCAGAGTGCCATCCAACATGGCCTTGAACAAATCATCACAAATCATGATATATTTGGGTCCATTCTCTTCTACTCCCAGAGCAAGAATCCAGCAGATTGATGTATGATGACTTACATGATGTAAGGAATTTAACAGTAAGGCATAACTTCCCTCAGCTCATTCCTGACTATTTGGCATAGAAGCAAAAACAAAAACACAATTAGGTATCTTCTCCAAAGAGCTCAAAAGGTAAACTACTTGGCAAGTTCATAAACTTCCACACTTTTCTTTTTTTTACAACATTCTCCTGGCTAGACCAGCTATACCACTTCCCAGATGGTGTCTTAAACAGTAGAAAGCATTGTTCCCTTTTATGACCTTTTTAATTAACATAAATTCATTTTCTGGTTTACAGTGCTATTTGAATGGGCTAGAAAAAGATACTGAAACAATAAAGAACTTGCATATTCTTTACCAAGATTTATTGTGAAGTTATCTGTATCATATAATCAGAAGGTATTAAATTATAGGACAGAATTTCATTCCCCTGGAAGTAAAAGAACCTTGAATCTTAGCCACTGAATCAATTTTGTATCAACATAAAATCTGTCAAGTGTGGGTTGTTTAGAGAGAATTCTACCACACATGGAGTAGTCAGGCTAACACTGTCCTCTGTAGATAGAGGGTGACATAAAACCTTTGAGCAGCTGCTCCTTTTACAGAAATGAATCAAGGACTGTGTTCTCTAAGTGTTGGCTCTTAGATCACTGATGCAGCTACAAGGTACCAAAGTACAATGCATGACTACAAAGAAACCAGTATGGGAACAGGTATAAGGGGTTAATAAAGTAAATAAAATATGGTTACTTTTTATGTCATCTCACCAGTGTATACGTCTAACTGCTATAGAGGCATTTTCGTAAGTTTTATCATAGGTTATCTGGTTGGCTTTTTGTTTTCCTTCTGCCTCATACCTGAAATCTGAAATAACACCTAAGATACAATTAAGTCCAAACACCGATGGATTTGGACATGTCCTGCTCTGGAATCTAAGCAGATACACAGATAAATTAGTCTCTGCAGGCATTTGTGACCGCACAGTTAGAATTTTAACTGGTAAATCACCTTTGCAAAATAACACCCAAGCCTACCTTTCCACAACTGCAAAATATCTGGTATTCAGTAAGTTGGTTTTAGAAGATTCCTACTATCATTTTTCACACACAAATACTTCATTCTATTGAAAGAAATATTTAATGAATACTTTATTAATTTTTCAGTGAAAAAATTCTGGCTAATATTTTCGGTAGCCAGGAAACCACTTTCACAATGAGGACAATCCTTGAAGTGTTACACAACTACATTTAACAACAGCAAAAAACCCCATTCCCCAGAACTGCTTCCAAAAGAAACAATAGGAGCATAAAAAGCATCTGGAGAACCCTACAGACAAAATAGATTAGTTTTGAAACTATTAAAGTCATTAGCATATTCATGAATGTTAGTATTCTACTTACTAGGTCATTCATATTTGTCTGACTGGCTGGATGAATTTCTTCCAAGAACTCTAGCACATAGAATGTGTATCTGTCCATAAGATGAACACCAATCCCAAGGTCAGGTTGATGCTTAAAAACAATACACAACAGTTACTGGGCATTTGCAGGAGAGAACTCACTATTCAGGAAGGAACAGAATGTTAATAAGAGTTAGGCATAATTGTTTTTGTTCTTACACAAATTATGCAAAGAAAATGACTAGCTGAGAAGAAATATATTGTTGATAAGCTGAATAATGCAGTTTATTTATAAACTGTATCCTGGTAGTATCTATGTTTTCCACAAAGCAGGGAACCTTTCTTTTAATGGTCTAGCACAGACTTGTGGGCTGTCCTGAGCTGCTCAGGACTTTGAAAACAGGGCTAAGCAAATCAATGTGTCTTACAGCAGTGCTAGAGTTCGAGTAATCCTGACCTGCTGGGTTTGATTTGGCTACGATATTTCCTACTGCTCCTTCTATAATTCAGCTGGGATATCATTACAGCAGGTGAAACGCAGTGCTTTGGTTTGGTTTATAAAACGTGTAGTAAGTCCTAGATTGAATATTCCTCACACAAATCTCTCAGCAGTCTTCCATAAGGTTTCTTCCTACCCTAGGCAATTCATAAACTGGCCAGCAAGCACAGAAATTCATTGATAGCCTGGTTCTTTGGGACAGCACACAAACTAGCAGGAAAAGTACACCTACAAGGTTTGTCAAAACCAGACTTTTTAACTAAATAACACATATATTCAGCAATTAGAAGGGAAATTTTTAGTTAAAAGCCAATAGGAACTGTGCTTTTTAACTCAGGCATTCTGAAAAGTGTCTACAGCGTCATATAAATCTACTTACTGATAAAGAATCTTCTCCCACTTGGCTGCTAGCCAAGGCCATTATATTACGTGAATAAAACCGTTCATACATGGATGCTCCTTGACAAGTATCAATAATAAACAACAATTCATTGTACCTGGAAGAAATATAACAGCCTCTTTACCCATTTCCACTTAAACAACATATACATTCTTTGCTTTTTAGTTACCAGGACAGCTGCTAGGAATCTAAGGAACAGGAGAGTTCACAATGACTGGTTTTAATATTTGAGTTTAGTCAAAGCAATACATTTGAGCATCTCTAACTGCACAAAGCTCAAAGCAAAAACCAAAACATGCAAACTTTTATGCAATTTTATGGACATCAGACAGTATCACTGCTGAAGGTAAGCAAGGCCTATCAGTAAGACTTTGGGTATGTCCAGGAAATACATTATTTAATGTCTTAATTATTTCTTACCTCCTTTTCTGCCACATTTGTTCAAAGGCATCAGCAAGTTCTACATTTGTGATTTCCTCAGAATCTTGAAATTTTAGGAAACCATTTCCACCATGGCCTGACAGAAACATCAGAAGTTAAGCAAGTATGTAGGTTAAAGGAAGATATTCAATCTGGTTGACCATTTTCAAGTAACACAAATGCAACTCTCCTTCTCCACAGACAGTCCAGCAAAAGAAAAGATCAGTACAGTAAGAATACTACTCCTACACCATTTCAACTAGAAACTACACTAGCTTAGTACTGCATTATAGGCATTTTCTCTTAATTAGTATGACAAGCTATAAATAGAAAAAAATCTTTTTGTTCATCCTTTTGTTCATTTGGACTACTGATGCTTTCAAAAAACCCATCCAACTACACAACAAGCATCAATAAATTGTATACAGAAACCTGTAATTACCTGTCATATATATTAGAATATTGCTTCTGTCATCAGAAAGAAGACGTTTAGATCGTGGTGTGCTTGGTGGGATTCTTCCCGTTAACACACGTAAGAAATTTTCAACAGTAACCTATGAATAGAAGCACAAAGTAGTTTTCTAAAGATAAAAATACTGATCTACTATAGGTTGGGTCACAGAAATTAAGTAAGAGAACACTAAAATATGCAGCGTATCTAAACAGAATAATATTGCATGGTGTAAACAGACATTTGCTGTTTAAGGTTTTACTGCAGGTTCACGATAATGTGGTACCTTTTACTTTATTCCATCAACATCAGCCTGCTGCTTTATTATATCCAGTAAGTCTACCACCATTGCAATTTCTAAATATGTTTCCATTGACCTGAAAACCTGTCAGCATATAAGGTTCATTCTGCCAAAATTGCTCATGTACTTACAATGCTCAAACATTAGTGTACAATACCATAAAAAAATAAAAGTTTAAACTCCCTCTGCAACTCCTGAAACAAAAAATTCAGTTACTTAAGTCTAAGTGTAAGAAATCCTACAAAACACCACTTCCTCTTTATGTACACAAAGCCCAGCCCCAAATCAGTGATATGAATAGAAAGTCTTCCTCAGACTTCACAGATGCTGCATAAATATTTAAACCAACACTAAAAAAATAAAGACCCAGTGTTTTAATTAAAGCACAGTTACCTCATAGCTTCTGTAATCCACTTCCACATCATCTCCATAGACATTTAGCTCCATGTTTTTATGACTGAACACAGTAGCTGGTTTGGGATTTCTGGGATTACATGCCATATCATCTGCCAGCATCAAGACAATGTGACTATGGAAAAGTAAGACAAAACCATTTCAGCCATTCTACTTTCACATAATGGTCAAACAGAAATTATAACAACTGTTATACAAAACAAATCTAACCATGTACTATAACAATGCAATTTTCATGATGTAAAACATTACACTGCATAATGATACCAGGAACCCAAAAGAATTTCTAGATTCATTTTGGAATTGACTATTAGCAACATTTTTATGAATTGGACCATTGTACCCACGTAAACAAACCAAAGCAACTTACAGTTTTAAACCCAAAAATCTTCCTAATGAGTTCTGTTGTTGGAGGACAAGCATATTTAAATCACCAAATCGAAATCGTCCCATTCAAAATAAGGCTATGAACAAACCGCTCCAAAAACAACCAATCCCAAGAATCACGATAAATGTTTATTTTTCAGATGTTTCTTTGGAATTTTGGGTTGGATTTTTTTTTTTTGGTCTTGTCAATATTTCAAACAAATATTCTTGCAGCAAAGACAGAAAACAAGATAAAGCAAGTCTGTCTAAGGAAGAAACATGTTCAAATCCATGTAAAAAATGCTACAAATAGTAAAAAATAGGCTCTCGGTCTTATTCTTGACCTGAGGTTGAAGTATTGCTGGCTTTTTGAGATCCTTGGATAAGGAAATGCATCAGGCTACTGAACAACAGACATCTCCACCCATGCCGTAGTTTTTGCGGTACTTCTAAAACTGCCACCTATTTTGACCTTAATGACGAAGACAGATGGATGCCAAGAAGATGAAAGCTCGCAGGTAAGGACAGAACTCATGAAAGAATTTCTAAGGCAGTGCCTAGGGCGCCTGCGCTTCAAAGGCTGCACAGGAGAGAAGACAGATGTTTCAGCATGAGATGTGCGAACCCAAAGCCATATTTCTGTGCTTTAAGCCCACAGCGCTTCAGCAGTGCTTTCCCTTAGATTTATTACCCCCAAATGCTTTTAAAGATCAGGTTCTAAAATGCCCTCTTTCAAAAAGTAGAAAATCACTCTTTTTCTTTTTAATAAACACAGGAAACAGAACGATACTGCCATTGCATTCATAGTTGAGTGGAAGCTAATATGGGACTTCAGATACTACTGCTTTGAACTTGGAAAAAAAATGCCATCCAAATTTAATCTAGCAGAATATGATTTTGCAAAGACAAAGCAGGCCACACTTCTTTGGGCAGACGTGCTGGAGAAACTACCAGTCCTCTATGCTTGACATTAAAAACCAGGACCACCAGGATTTCCCTATTATTCAATGGATGTTGGTGCATAAAATTCACTTCCACAGTTCTGATGTAAGTAAATTACACTCCAAAACAGCTGGATGGAACTGTGTCAGTGCCCATAGAATTTCCAGAAGGAACACAACTAAAAGACATTCCAGAACAGTTGGTTCACCTTCCTACTCCTGCTGTGAAAGAAGGAGTGCTATTTTAACCATCATGCACAATTTGTATGAACAAAATTACTGGTTTCTCTAAAAAAATCATGCAAAATGATTTTTTTCAAGGCAACTTCCGCTGTGTAGGAGTTGCTCTGTTCAGAGCCTTTAGTTAAAGACTTCGTGTAGTTGCAGATGTGGAAGCCTTAATTCTTCATACAGAGTTACTATAGTCTCTCCACTGAAAGGAAATTAAAGAGTCATATCTTGGAGTTGTACTGTCATTGCTGAGTGCATGTATCAATTTTCACGTTTTGCTTTCACCAAGTGGTACATTTTAGTGGTCAGATCTAATCAGCCAATTCCAAGTGAAAGTTTAATTATCTAACTTGTTGTTTTGCCTTTTGAACAACACTGCCACAATTTGCAACACACTGATGTGATTGCATCCTTCCTTTTTCACTTTTATTCAGTTAAACTGGAAAGAAATGTATTTCTACACTGCTTCAGACAGCATGAGAACTTTAAGAGCACACTTGTAAGGAATGGGATTCACCAAGATTCCCTCACCTATCAGGAATGCCCAGTCTCTTGACACTTCTGTATACTGAAAGAGTATTTGCCACATGACGATAATTAAACCAGAATCGAGACGTACACACCTTGAAAAGGAAAAAAAAAAGCATATTAAATAATGTAAAAGATAGAAATTGGTCTGGCATATTGCATCAGAAGACCACAATTACAGGAATATAAAGAAAATAGTAACAAATCAGAAAGCACATAGCAACACCAAGAAACTCATGATATAAGCTATAAAAATCTTTGTTGTACCAAAGTAAAAAATACTGAAAATAAAAGTTAAAAGTTATTAGCATACTGACTCATGAAAAAACTGTCATAAACCCTAACTAAGTATAGAAAGTGGCACTTTAGGGAATAAATCAGCACTAGTAAGTGGATAAGCTGAATTTTTTAATTTGCTTTCCCCTTATCAAATGGAATTAAAAATCAAAGGAAGAGTTCTCATCTCAATAGCAAATCCATTCTGGGAACATTCGTGCACAAAGGCATTAGTGAATTCATGCAGAAGTCACACACAGGGGAAAATACACTGAGGACATTTGCATTTAAGGAGTAAAATATAACAAAGTAAGGCTAAGTGAGTTCTAACCAAAATCTGAACACAAATTCGAAAAACCTCAAGGGGGTTCAGGTTCTACTGTTCTAACAGGTAAAGAAAGGGTCAGGGCTCAATTTTTCCTGTATTTAAACACTTCCTAAATCAAGACAGTATTCTGATTCAGAGATTTCAAAAAATTCTAAAAGAGGTGACTTTAAGATCACAAAAACAGAGATGCAGGAACAAGCATTTAGGCAGTATTTTAATTTTTCATTTTTAAATTTAGAGCTTTAAGTTACACTATGTAGCATCTTTTCTCTAGTCTTTTCATAAAAAGAACTGAGTTGTAGCTTAAGGAATTATAAAAATTCAGCCTGAAAGGATCCCCTTGTGTCTTGATTATCCTGTCAGTTAGGAATTCCAAAAAAGCCTGTGAGAAATTTGCCTTTCAGCAAAACTTACTGAAAACTAACAATGTCCAATTTAGCTGAGACATTTCAAGGTACTATCACCTGGACCTTTCCTCCACTACCTCCCTTACAAGACAGTGTCTGTGCTCTAACTATACCTATTCACACGGCAGAATATTAAATCAAACTACTGGTGAGGTAGGATTGCAGCATGATCCCAGGTCTGAAGTGCCTGATAGCAGTAAACCTCTCCCTATTTTACCGCTTAAAAAATTAGCAGCAATTGTTATAAAGCTTAATGATGAACCATTGAAAAAATACAACCAGCAGAAAATCTGTTCAGGACAGAAGACATAGCTCCTTGGGCTTAATTCTCCACCTCCTTTGTGTGCTTTCATGGGTGCTGATAAAAGCACCTATTTGTTAAGAGTATTAAAGTAGAATTAGATGTCTTAAGTTTCAAGTTTGTACAATGTAGAATAGAGAAATTATTCCATCTAATTCAATTAAGTATTGTTAACTTTCCTTTTATATTGCTCAATTTTAGTATCTAGAAAACAAACAGCTGCTACTGAGTAATTACAATAGTGTTCTGAAACAAATTAGTCATTAAGACCTGAATTCTGACTAAGAACCAATTGTGCAGCATGATTCAAAGCTAATAAAAGA
Organism: Campylorhamphus procurvoides; assembly: GCA_013396655.1. NCBI lineage: Eukaryota > Metazoa > Chordata > Aves > Passeriformes > Dendrocolaptidae > Campylorhamphus > Campylorhamphus procurvoides. Next base: position 416,170 of record WBMV01000695.1, on the reverse strand, counting down.
CACATGGCAAAGGAAAAAAGAATTAGGATAAGAACAGTTGATCTAAACATTATGTTGCCTAAATTGATTTTATTCTAAGCCTGTAATCAAAAGTTAACAGATGGACTAAGAACAAAAATGAGAAATAAATTGTACCTTTCTGTTAAAGAGACCACATTTCCTTGGTATCAGAATTACACCTTTTTTTCCATTTTATTTAACTATTTTAATACTGTCAGAACTTTTGGTTTAGTGCTTGAAATCCAGCCATACTGAAAAGATATTTTCATTACAGTGCACTAAATTTGCAGGCACAATTTCAAATTCATTCATTTCCAAGTCTTTATCTTTCTGTTTCTTTCAAGGGAGCAGAACTCTTGAGTAACTGTTGCGAGTATGGTTCCTGCTAAAAAATCATCAACTTTATTGGAAGAAAACAACCTGGACAATGCTTACCAAAACTGCCCAGTTATTTGTATGTCCACTTCTAAAGAACTGCTCTGCTTGATCCTGAAAGACGAAGAAAATTTTAGATTTTTTCCAGCAATAAGAAAGAAATGACCACTCATATCTTTGTTGTTTCCACAAGTGTTCAATGCATATGCTTACCATACATTCACATTGAATAAACTTTAGAAAAGCTACAAAAGAGGAAGAGGGTTTTATGCTGTTTTGCACATTTCATGTCAATTAGCTGCTCCAAATCCTTCCCTGAAACTTACGACATAACAAAGAACAAAGAACTATTAGTCACTTTCAGCTTAGTTAAAAAGCCCACACATTTCTATTCCAAAGGACACTTCAAGAACAAAATAATATGATTTATTGACCTGTAGTTTCATCCTTAATGAGAAAAGGGAGCTTGGATTCATTTCTATTTTCAAAAGCAAGTAAGCAAATCTGCAACTTTAACCCATTTTAAATCGAGGTTAGTTACATTTATCTTCCAAAATCAGGAGCTATGACAGCAACCTTCTATGAAATCTGTGTTCTCCATAGTTCCCACTGTGGTTTGCAGAGGAGAGAGCCCTTCTTTAATGGAGAGCATAAACCGGGACACAGGAAGGGGATAAGGCTTCCCAAAGGTAACAGAATGAGTCTGTCACAAGGCAAGAATCCAGACCTGCTGATCCTTAAATCAGACTGTGATAACTCTGAGGGGTACTGGGATGATGCCTCTGGTCTCACACAAAACACAGAGCACAAGTGTTGATTAAAATATATGTAAAGTACATTGTACTTCAAGCAGCAAACAACTTGCCACTTAGTCATCCAAAGACTCTAAAAACGCACCTGTTGTTTTGGGGAGGGTTTTGGTCCTATCTGTAATTAATTTCAAGTCTCACAACTCGTTAATAAAGCAAAATTCAAACACAAACAACGCTCCAGATGCAGCGTGGGCGCGGCGCACTAAGCAAATCACTGAGACATGAAATTACTCCCACTTGAACCCACTCCGGCACCTGCTGCGTGTGAGGGTCCCGCCAAGCCGAGTTCCAGGAGCCCGGGAGGGGATGCAGAGCTGCGGCTTTGCTAACTTTGAGCAGTTTGCACAAGTCGGAGCAGACAGTGCCTGCCGTGCTGAGTTGTATCACCACTCCGGTCAGCGCCAGCCGGGGCCAGGGCAGGGCGGTGCGGGGTGTGCAGGGTGTACGGGGGGTGTGTGTGGGGTGCGGGGTGTGTGCCGCCCACTCCGCCGCTCAGGGAGGCA